>PVJL010016283.1:0-21374 GCA_004026885.1 Lyroderma lyra
TGGGAGGCGGGCACTGGTGGTCCAGAGGAAGCCAGGAGCTCAGTCCGGGCCAGGCAGGCAATGGTGTCCCTCATCTTCCTCCTACCTCTTTCTTGCAGGTTCCGTGACCTCCTATGAGCTGACGCAGCCTTCCTCCCAGTCGGTGGCACCGGGACAGACGGCCAGGCTCACCTGTGGGGGAAACAACATTGGAAGTAAATATTCTTACTGGTACCAGCAGAAGCCGGGACAGGCCCCTGTGCTGGTCATTTATGAGGATAGCAAGCGGCCGTCAGGGATCCCTGACCGATTCTCTGGCTCCAACTCGGGGAACACGGCCACCCTGACCATCAGCGGGGCCCGGGCCGAGGACGAGGCTGACTATTACTGTGCAGTAGCTGATGGCAGTGGGAGCAGCTGGCAGTGACTCACAGTGACACAGACAGATGGGGAAGTGGGACACAAACCTCCCTGCCCAGACCTGGTGCTCACTCTCACCTGCCCCCTGAGCAGCTGTAGGCCACGTTTCAGGGCCAGACATCCTCTCAGATCCTTGCCCTGCCTCTCCAGGCCTGGGAGACCCTGAGCACCTTCTTTCCACACAGGGCATCCGTTAATCCTGAGAAAAATGGTGGATTAGAGAGCATTTGAGACCTTGCTCCACAGAATATGTCCTCAGTTTGGCTTAGATAAACTCTTACAAGAATTCTAAAATCAAAAAAGAAAAGAAAAAGCATGGAGTAGAAGGTGTTCTGATCCATGGGGCCTGCTGGCAGGTTTGTATTAGACACAAAAGGTCTAGAAATTCAGCACATGGTCCCCATGTAATTAAGTGTCATGCATGAGGAGAGAGAGATGGCTCATGTGGTAGTGCCCACGTGGCCTCTTGGGCAAGGCGTCCCCCACATCTAACTGGCTGGTGAACCCTCCAGAGAACTGGAGACCCAGCTCCTGCTGGCCCTGGGGGCTTATACCCTGGGGTTTTACGTGAGCTGCGAAGAAAGTGCACACACCACCGTGGGTCCCACCTGGGGACCTTCTCCGGGCAGCACTGTCCTCCCACGTCCCAAAGTCCCATCATATGTACCAGGCAGACTTGACCCCATTGGGGTTTTCCTGCCTCCCTGCTGGGTTTCGAGTTGGTCACTGGGCTGTGAAGTAAAACCTTGACGCCCACCAGGGTGCCCCCTGACCCACGGCCCGGACCCGCCGCCCTGCTGCAGGACCCACTGCAGGACGCGCTGCAGGACCCGCTGCAGGACCCGCTGCAGGACCCGCTGCAGGACCGCTGCAGGACCCGCTGCAGGACCCGCTGCAGGACCCGCTGCAGGACCCACTGCAGGACGCGCTGCAGGACCCGCTGCAGGACCCGCTGCAGGACCGCTGCAGGACCCGCTGCAGGACCCGCTGCAGGACCCGCTGCAGGACCGCTGCAGGCGTGCAGGGAGCATCTGTCAGCAGGGCTGGGCCTCCGCCGGGAGGGATGTCAGATACCGGGGCATGGCAACCATGTTCACTGGGGTCTCCTTTCTCTCTCAATCTCTCCTTCTCTTTCAAAGTCCAACAAGTTTAATTTTGAAACATTCCGACTTGCAAAAAAGTTGAACAATGTAATGCGCTCCAGGTCTCTCTTCCTGGGGGCCGTACTGCTAACGTTTTGCCATTTGGGCTCCTATTTATCTAGCTGAGTGGCTGTTCATCCATCCATCACCTATCTATCTATCATCTCTCTATTATCTATGTATCACTCTCTGTCTCTCCCACCCTTCCTGTTTCTCAAAGGCATGTAACGATCCATACTGTTCTTAAAGCACAAACTCCTTATAACAACTGAAAAATTAGCATCCATCTTCCATCTAATCTTAGTCACATTGTTACAGTTACACAAGGATATCTCCAGTATCCTGAAGATTCTCGCACCAACATTTGCTGATTGGTTCTCTCCAATCCATCATTTCTGGGCCTCAATTCCCTGAAATTCTCTGAGGGTTATGGAAATTCTGCGGAAGTTCCCCAAGAAAGGACCGAGGGCGTTGTGCGCAAGGGGACCACGCCCACTTGGTGAGTCTGTTTTCACTTTTTGACCAACAGGGGATGATACAAACTTTTGGGCTCTGAGTGTAGGGACAGGAAGACGCAGCCGATCTTAGCGTCACCAACGGACGTACAGATGTGGGTGAGAAAATGAAAAGATCTATACTCCAACACATGATGAGCCCATGTAAAAAGACCTACAGCATGTGACCAGGAAAGTTCTGTGTAATAAACTGGCCAATTAGTGTCTCCCTATCAGGATTAATGAATACAAAATTTCACCAGTGTCAGTGTAACCTATGTAGGTATTATACATGATGGTGACATGCAGGAACGCCTACTGCAGCCAACACCTGCCCCAACCAGCACAGGTAGACATCTCAGATATCCTGAAGGCTCTCAACTTTTTGTAAGTCAAAATTGTTACAGAGGACACTGGGTTGACACCAGGACAGCTGTTGTCCCCTCAATCACTTGCTCCACAAGGGGTTTTTATATTTCTGTTGAGAAAGGCAACCCTGACATTCTCACAAGAAATGCCTTTCCTCCTAAGAGGTCCAGTGTCCAAACTCTTAGTTTTTGGAAGAGCTACAAAAGCGGCTAAATTACACACAAAGACCATTTCCCTGGAAAATATTTAAACGACCATGTGATGACCAGGACGATACAGAGATCTCCTGCTGATCAAGAAAGGAAGGTCAGCCATGGAAATGGGGTTAAGGGCTGTAGGAGATGACAGGGGGATTGAGGAAGCATTTCCAGAGAATGGTCAACCCGTTTGTGCTGGTGAGGACGGTGCAGGACCCAGCCCCTTCGTAGACATCCCGTGAACCAGTGGACATGTGTCTGAGAGGCACTGGAGTTCAAGAGACAGAGATCCTTGAATGGAAACTAAATCTTGGGGGTGGGGGGAGATTGAGAAACACAATCCTGACACATTTCCAGGTTCTTAGGCCTCAGTTCTTTGGCCTTCTTAGAGACTCAGCAAGCCTCAGGTCATGGACACCTCCCAGGAGATCTGTCCACCCTTTCAGCACAGTCATGACAAGAGAGGGACTCACTCTCTGATCCTCTGTCACCCGAGAACCTGGACTTAAAACAAGACGGAGGACATCATGAGACCAGTATGACCACACCCTCCCCAACCCTGGTCTGCATTTAAGGGGATGAAGGGGAACTGTCCCACGTGGAGAGTCATGTCCAGGTGACTCTTTGGTGTGAACAAGGGCAGAAGCCACCTCCTTCCAGGTGAAAAGGAAAAGTGTTCATGACAATGTCAAGTAGGACCCAGGCCTGAGCCCCTTGGGGCACAAGAGAAGCACGGGCTTCTCAATCAAGAGGTACAGTCCAGTCTTCCCTTTTTGTCTCAGAAATAACTGTTTTATGCAAAGATATGTCTATTAAAGGAGTCAAATAACAACACGGGTGCATGAGCATGAACTGCTGTGTCTACACTAAGCCTGGTCGTGGGTCACGTCCCCCTGTAGGAGAGTATCATCTCACAGCTCTGAATAAACTTGTATCACAGGCTGCATCTGTCTTGTATTTCTGTGGCTTCTCATCTTCCGTTTCAGGCCATTGGAGAGGGCAAATACACCAAGTGGGGAGTTTTTTAAAAATAAAAATAAACACCTCTATCTACACTCCTGACTGGTATCAGAGCTCATAATTCGTGGGTATGGGAGAATCACACAGAAAGCAAACAATTATTCTTTCCTCAATAAATCGTGGACAGTATAATGGATTATTATGTCTGCAATGGAATGATGCTGCTAATGGACCTGAGCAGTAGGTAGACTTTCATGAAGCACCAATCCTGAAGACCAATATTTTAATGACACTGCTGGGTAAAGGGTCACGAAAAGCCCTGATTATTATCTGGGCCTTTTCATTCATTCATTCATTCATTCATTCATTTATTTAGGTGGTTCCCTCACTGGGAATCCAACCCAGGCCGCGGCATTGGGAGCGCTGCAGCCTAGCCACTGCACCACCAGGGAAGCCCTCTTCCTGGGCCTTTTCATAGTTCCGGCTTCTCTCAGCCCCAGAGGGAGCCCTGAGCCGCCGTTTTCACAGGGGCCCGACCCGGCACAGGTCATGGTGCAGCAGCGCCCCCACAGGCAGCTTGGAGAAGTGACAGACAGGAGCTGTCTCCATCAGGTTCCAAAAATGGCGCTGAGGGTTTCCCTTGGCCCCTCCCCCAGCCCAGGCTGGTTCCTGCACATTAGATGAAGCTGTTATTTCTGACCTAGGACCACCCCTGTCCTGTTCTCTCCTCCTCCCTGGGTGACCTTGGGAATACCACTCCCCTGCTCTCGGCCCCTTCCCTTCTCCGTCAAGTGCACCCCCATCCTCTGTGTTCCTGCCAGGCCAGCCAGCCTGTGGGACCTGAAGGAATGCTGAAATAGGTCACCCACAGTGGACCCCAGAGAGCTGGTTCAGGACCAGAGGTGCATGCAGCTGCATAAGTCCCCAGTGGCTGTGTGGTGGGCATGGAACTGGGGGGGATTAGCAACCACCTCCCTGAGGGTCCTCAGGTAAAGGGGAGAGGCCAGGGATGTGCCTGAGCCCACCTGTGTCTCACTGGCCCCTGCTCACAGTACCCTCCTGGAGGCCATCAGGCAGTCGGTGTGCTAATGTGCTCCCAGACCTCCTGATTTACTACCTGTTAATGCCCCTTATCCCATAGCTCCACATCACCCCGTCCCCAAATTACTCACTTTCAAGGAAGTATCACATCAGACAGAATGTGACACTGAACCCCAGAGCCCCTCATTTGCCACTGCTCATGCGAGTCCTAGAACACCCTGACTCTCACCTACCTGCAGGGCACTGACTCAGCTCTTTCCCCCCACCCCTACTTCCATCATAGGTTTTAATGTCTTCCCTTAGGGTGGTGGCTTTGCTGTCATTGTTTTCACACTTTTACGGGTGATAGGAGCCCCTCCTACCATTTCTGAGGCAGGCAGGGGCCCCATAAAGAAGAGCAATTCCTCCCCGGGGCCAGCAGTCCGTGGGTCAGGGAATCAGGACCTGAGTGGTGGGTACTGACCGAATCTTCACCTGGACAGAGGACACGCCTGCTCCTCCACAGCCAGTACCGAGTGGCCGCCAGGGGGCAGCAGAGAGTAACCTGGGGAAGCCACCTGGATCTGAGGTGGGCTCAGGAGTTCTAACGTGGGTCAGCGGTGGGAGGGATGAGTAACCACGCCCCAAAACCTCAAAGAAAAAGTACAGGTGCTCTACAGTATCTTACCTGACACTGATGCACAAATTCCTCTCACATCCGGCCCCTGTAGAAATTGCCTATTTCTCTGGCCCCGGTCCAGGCCTTTGCTAGGCCCCCTTCATCCTGCCCCCGGCCCACCCCAGCCCTACTAAGTCACCTCCACTGCCCAAAATACCAACCGCCCTGTGATCATGCTCTTCCCTCCCTCCCATTGCTCTGAGAGCCCCCAAGGGTGCCAGACACAGCTGCTCCCCGTTCCCTGGGGGCTCCTTCCACTGTCCCCCTCCCCTGTCACTCCACTCACCTCTCACAGGGAAGGAGGGGGCTGGGAAATTCTATTCTTCCTGTTTCCCAGTGCCTGAAACACAGCAGTTCTCAATAAACCTGCCTCGACATCACTTATTAAATTATTTTTATTACTAAGTCTATTTCCCCCACCTGGGTACCTTATTTCATAAGTTATTTGTGATAAATAGTCCCTTGAAGAGAGAATATTTGTAGGCTGCTCTCAGTCCTTATGCAGCAAACATTTCTTTTAGCACCTAATCGGTTCCTGCCCGGACTACAAAATGGGGATACTGAGGCACAGCACCTATGACCTACCTTATGGCTTACTGCCAAGGCCAGACACCTGCAGCACCATGATCCTTTTTTAATAAACTCCATGTGTTCTTAACAAAGGGTTAATGTTATTCTGTCTCTGAAGCCCAGGAGAGTGATGGAGCAGGACTGTGTCCCTGCTGAGGGTAGTGTCATCTGTACAACAGGTTCGGCAAATGTTGACAGACTTCACTTTGAGCTCCACCGTGCCCAGGCCAGGAGTAAGACCAGAACACAGTCGCAGGTAGAGATGTCAGTCCCAGGCTCTGGGACTAGCAGGAAAAAGGAGGATCCTCTGGGCTGAAGGTGGGGTCTGTGGGGGACCCTTTCTCCCTCTGTGTCCCTTGGGGCTGAGCCCTTCTCTGAAACCACAAAGCTCCTCCAGCTACAACCCTGGGTGATTTGCATACCCAGCAGGTCTCTCAGCAAGGAGATAAGAGAGTTCTGGCAGGAAACCTGCCCAGCCTTAGGCCTCAGGGAGCAGAACTGGGGTTCCTCCACCATGGCCTGGGCCCCTCTCCTCCTCGGCCTCCTCGCTCACTGCACAGGTGCTGCCCCAACCTCACTCCCACCCCCAGCCCAGGGCTCTGGACTAGCCTGACCCTGACTCTGAGCTCAGCAGGGAGCTGCCTGTGGGGGCAGGATGCTCATGACCCTGCTCCAGGATGAGGGGCCGGGGTGTGAACCCCCACTGTGCTAGCTGGCTCTGTGTGAGCCCTGAGGGGCTGCACCTGCCAGAAAAGAGGGGCTTCTCATTTGTTCAGAAGCCCCATGCACCAACCCGGCCCATGGCCCACAGGGGCTGAGAGGAAGAGAGGGGACACCTGGGAGCACAGAGAAACTGCAGCTGAGCCAGGCCAGGGAGACAGTTCCTCCTGGGGATGAGACCCAGAGCTAGAAGCTCACCTCTCCCTTTGTTTCTTGCAGGCTCCTTGGCCTCCTATGAGCTGACGCAGCCTTCCTCCCAGTCGGTGGCCCTGGGACAGACAGCCAGGCTCACCTGTGGGGGAAACAACATTGGAAGTAAAAGTGCTTACTGGTACCAGCAGAAGCCGGGACAGGCCCCTGTGCTGGTCATCTATGGTGATAGCAAGCGGCCGTCAGGGATCCCTGACCGATTCTCTGGCTCCAACTCGGGGAACACGGCCACCCTGACCATCAGCGGGGCCCGGGCCGAGGACGAGGCTGACTATTACTGTCAGGTGTGGGACAGCAATGATGATGCTCACAGTGACACAGGCTGATGGGGAAGTGAGACACAAACCCCCTTCCCCATCCGTGTCACACTCTCTTCCAGCCCCAGGAGGACTGATGACAAAGCCATGAGCAGGTCTGTCCCAGGTCCCCAGATCTGAGGTCCCAGGCTGCCCCTCCTCCCAGCCTCAGGCAGCTCTGCAGAGGGAGGACCAAGAGGGGAGTCAGGGCGGGCAGGACCAGGCTGGCCTGGGTATGAGATGGGACAGAGGGTGTGAGTGGAAAGACAGTCATAGAGAGATAT
Organism: Lyroderma lyra; assembly: GCA_004026885.1. Taxonomy (NCBI): domain Eukaryota; kingdom Metazoa; phylum Chordata; class Mammalia; order Chiroptera; family Megadermatidae; genus Lyroderma; species Lyroderma lyra. The sequence goes on from PVJL010016283.1 coordinate 7,341, forward strand.
CTGTCCATGGTTATTGTCCCTGCAGGACACAGACAGATGGGGAAATGCTCACTCTTACCTACCCTTGAGCAGCTGCAGTTCAGGCCTTCGGGTCCGGGGTCCTGCCTGGTCCTGGCCCAGCCCCTCAGGGCTGGGAGACGCTGAGCAGGTTCTCTGTCCTCACAGGGCCTCTGTGTATCCTCCGGAGGAATGTCAGGCAGGGGTCTGTTCTGAGTTACAAAAACTGTTGTCAGCACCCGGGAACCAGAAGTCGCCCTGCTTACAGCCCCAGGACAGCCGTGTCCCCTCTCCAGGCTCAGTTCCTTCACTCCCTTGTCTCCGTGAGAGGACTCAAGATGCCAAAAGGCAAATGCCTGGTTCCCAGCTGGCCCCTGAATCATGGCATCGTTCCAGTTAGTTTACGGTCATCCTGTGCTGAGAGGGACTCGAGGCCTTTTCATTATAGAAGGGCCTCCGTGTGACGAGAGAGAGCTGGGGTGCAGCCGCACCCCAACACCACCTCCCACCCCCTCCCCCCAGAACTGAGGGTCACCAGGTCGCCCTGCTGCTTTGTAATTTGGAAGGCATTGGCATCCCTTTTACATATATCAAATGGAAGCAAATCCATCATGCTTTGATGTCCACGTTTTTTAAAAAAAACTTCTTTTAACATTTGAAATTTTTTCTTTCTTTTCCTTGAACTCTGTTTCTGTCCCACATCCTGTATTGAATCTGATCTGCTCACATGTTTTTATGCCGGAAAGTCTCTTATTCATTATCCTGCCCCATGGCTCTGTCATAAAAATGTACGTTACATTCACATTTCCAAATTTGTTTTAGATCCTGTGGTTTTAAGGGTTGTCTGGTTTTCTTCTACACCGAGTTATCATCATAATTATTCATAGATAATTTGATCAAAACCACATGAACATATTAAAATGTGATTATTAAATAGCATGATGCATGGCTCCATCGATAATATGGCTTACTGCTATGATGAAGCAGCATCCTGCATCATGTCTGATCGGGCTTTCATTTTCACATAAAACTCAAGAAAACTTTGGTCTCACAAAAAGAAACTCATAAAACAGAAGTTTTGAAATGTAGTGTCACTTCTAAACTCCTTCCTAATTAGCATATGCCGAAAATCATCAGTGATTGTCAAAAAGATCGTTATTTTTTAATGATCTACCAGCAGGCAGCTCTATTTCATGCTCTTAGTTTTCTTGAAAGCAAGGAATTGGAGGCCACCTGGCTTCAGGAGGATTCGTGTGGTGGCCTGTCTGAGGCAGGAGTAAAAGTCGTATGGCCCTGTCTCCTGGGAGAGCTGCCTGCAGACAGCCCTGCCCTCAGCGTCAGCTCCCTTGATGAAGACAGCCACCTGGCCCTGTGCCATGCTCTTGCCCTGGACTCCTGGCTTCCAAAGCCAGACCAACATGAAGGTCCAAAGGCCCGTCCTCTCGGCCCACCTGGGAGAGCTGGGAAAAGCCCACCCAGCAGCAGCGCTCCCTGTGGGGTTGCTGAGGATGAGCCTGCACCACAGCTCGTCCTGCTTCCGACCCGTCCCTTGACTGGGGTTAGTCCCAAACAGTCCCTCTAATGAACCCCCTGCAAGCTATCCCTGAGTCAGCTTCCTGGGGAGCCACCTGCAGGGAGGCATCACCCAGCCATTTGTCATCCACGCTCTCAGTTCCTGGGCTGTATGATACACCAAGAAGGCTTGGCCAGAACTTATTTGTTAAATCTGCTCCTCCTTCCCTAAGAGGCTCCGGTGTGAGGCCATGTATTGGAAAAGATGGAAGAAAATGAGACACCGATACTTGCAGTGCAGCTTTGCTGATACAGTATGTTTTGAGGGAAATGCTTTCATCTTATCATGTGCTTTAAGTATATTTTTCCTTCAAAACTTGGGATCATTGGATAAATGATATCCAACTGATATCATTGGATAAATCTGCAGATAAGTCCCACTTTTCTGACTGCGTACTCTACTTGGCAAAGCCAGGCCACGCTGTTCAGACGTACTTCTGTCACAACCTGACTCTCTGTCAATACAAGTAAGCAGGTTAAATGCCCGTCTTCATGACAGTGTGTAACGAGTGAATGGAGCATGTCACTGTTTAGTAATGCATAAGCAAAGTTTCTGTCCTCTGATGTTCTCAATACTCATTATCAAAACAGCTACTGCTGGAGATTTCAGCCCAGTGTTGTTGTTTTCTTTTTTCACTGAATGAAACATGTACCTTTAGTAAATCATTCAATCACTGAAAATTAAAGGATGTGTCCGGTGAGATCCACATGAAAATGAGGTGACTTTATGTGATTGTTTATCTATTGTATGTTCACTTTTTAAACCCAAGGTAAGTCATTGGGCTGTCATTATTCAATTTGACACATACGATGCAATGGCTACAATCGTATGTCATGCGCAGTTAGAAATAAATGTGAGGACGTGTTGGCTTGTAGGAATAATGAAATACGAATAGGCTGACCAGACGTCTCATTTGAAACGGGACAGAAAACAATACTGTCCCGTTTCAAATGGTGTGTACAGCCAGCCTACTGATACCTTGAATGTAGCCCAGTGAGACCAGGATGACCAGACGTATCATCTGAAACGGGACAGTGCCGTTGTCTTCTGTCCTGTTTCAAACGGTATGTCTGGTCATCCTAACTAAGAATTGAATAGAAATCACAGTAGCATCAGTAGCCATCAGAATGGAGTACTTCCTGTATCTATGGCAGACTGGGGGCCACTGGGAGGCTTTGGATAAGGACTACCAGGCTGAATGTGACTGGTGAAACAGTTCTGAGAGCTGTGGCTGCTACAAAGCCACCACCCGCCATGCAGGAACTCCTCGAGATGGGAGGTATTAACCTGCTATGCAAATACCTCAACCTACCTGGTCAGGTGAGGCAGGAACTGCAGGGCACTGACCACGCCCACTCCAGCCCCGTCACCTCCCCCGGCTGTAGTTCCAGACACAGCCAGGATGTGAGGCATGAGGCAAGTAAGACACCCTCTCTGAGTCCAGCATTTAAGGGGGGTGCCCCAAAACTATTCAAGACAAGTAATATTTAATGCAGTATTTTTGAAATCAAAATTAATGCAAAAAAAAAAGAAAAATTCCATGATGAATAAAACCTAACTTAAGTCAAGTCAGGATCCCATCCCACATTAGCATGACTCACCTTACCTCCCCCGAGTCCCAGTCATGGTTCCAGGGGTGAGGTGGGTGCCAGGGAAGATACAGAACCAGAATCCCACCCTTGCATCCCGCTCTGGCCCCCTCCAGTGGAACCAGCCTCCCACTTCTGAGCTTCAGCCCTTTCTGGGGCTTCATCTTTCACCACTGCTGGTCTCTGCTGCCCCCTACTGGCCTCTGCCCTTCAGGCTGCACTCCAGCCAGTGGATTAAGAGAATTGTAGGTTAAAGCATTGAAAATTTCCAAAGCTCCCAGTTCCAGGCCCAATCCGTGTTCAAAAAGGTGGGTCCTCCCAGGTCTTTGGCTAGTCCTGGTAAGTCCCAGGACACAATCTTTACACCAAGTTGCTGTGCATCTTAGAAAAGAAACTTTCCCTCTCTATGCCTGTTTCTTCATGAATAAAGGAGCTACAAGACCCCTGCCAGGTTGGTGAGTCTGTGATATCTACAGAAGCAGCAGGAATTCTCTCCCCATTTTCTGGAGGGGGCGGCACTCCCAGGATTACCAAAGTATCTGTGGTCTTCAGGGTTCCTGGGAACTCCTCAGAAGGGAGATTCCAGAACTTTTGTCATATCCCTTGATGGATAATTTGTCACCCTCTGCCTCAGACTCCCTCCCAGGTCCCAGCATTGAGACACTCAAGACGAGATGAGAAAGACTAGCAGCTTGAGTTTGGGTACGGAGGGGAGTGGGGACCTGGAGAGACCTGTTCATGGTAGCCACAGGCAGGGTCTCAGTGTTTGTGGGATGGAGAGCAGGCAGGAGGCAGGGGGTGCCCTCTGACACAGAACAGGGCAGAGTGGCTGGACAGGGACACACCCCTCTGCTCTAGGAAAGAAGGGCCAGGACAGGATGCAGAGGAGTCAGGGACCCTGAGCAGTGTGTCTGCTAAGCTGAAGAGTAGACCCAGACTCCTGTGGGCTGGCCTGAATCCAGCCCTCAGCACATCTGAGTCCAGGGAGGGGCAGGCAGGGCAGGTGTATGCCATGGCAGGCCAGAGCTGCAGCTGGAGCAGATGGGAAAGCTCAGCCCAGCCCTCAAGGGTCCCCAAGGTCTAGCCAGACCCGGATTTCCGACCGCAGCCAGCACAAAAGGATGTGGTCTGTGGTGATGTCTGCCCAGAGGCTGTGGCAGGAGTGGGGGCAGGGGGTAAGGAGGGGAAGTCGGGGAGGTTGCATTTAGGTACAACCCCTTTTTTTCCCCAAGACCTGGGGCTATCCCCAGGCGAACCACACCCTGTGGGCCCTGGGCAGTGGGTGAATGTCATACCCACACCAGGGTGCTGGGAGAGAGCAGCTTCAGCTTAAACCCCCAGGCAGACACTATCCCAGGCCCCAAGGTACCAGGAGCTGAAGGTCAGAGGCAGGAGCGGGCCAAGCACTGCAATGGGGACAAGCTGGACTGGGTCAGAGGCCTCCCAAGGGCTCCCAGTTCCCCGCCTACATCTGTTAGGGCACCTACACCCCGTTCCCATTCAGCCTTGCCTATCTCCATAGCCAGGGGTGTGTGTGTGCGCGCGTGCGTGCGTGTGCGTGGTGTAACCCAGCCCTCAGCACCGGCCCTCACCACTCAGAAGTTGCCTACACAGTGTTTGTGGGGTGGAGCCTGGAGGTCCTTGAAAGCTGCTGTGATGAGTTTGGTCAAACCATCCAGTCCCGATCACCATCGTCAACTTCACACCTTTCTTCCTCCTCATTATCATCATTACCAAAAACTGTGGAGGGCCTGAGAGTCTTACGCTCCTTGCAAGCTAAGGGCTGGCCTACTTCTCACCGAATGGGGAGATACCTGACTCAAAACGTGTCAGACGACATGTAAAGGGACCTCCCAGGAAAGTCACCTCGGTGGGTCCTGAGGCCCCTCTAAAAGAGTTGCTAAAACAAAAAATTGGGAGCTCTAGGGGCTGCAGCGCGGACTTGAGTGGGTATATGAAAGATCCTGGGGCCGGAGAGGCGCCTGGCAATCAAGAGGGTGGGCTCTGGTGTGACAGGCAGGAACCTGCAACCTGCGGCTTTGAGTTCTCCCAGACACCCAGCAGTGTGACCTCCCAGAGACCCAGAAAGTGGTGGAGTCACCAACAAAGCACGCCTGGGAGCCAGTCCTCTTGACCGCGTGGCGCCATGAAAGTACAAAATCTGCCTGAACAGCAGTTTCCTCATCTTCAAACGGGGGAGCTCAGCTCAGCCCAGCTCAGCGGGCAGTTGGCCCTGTTGTCAGCCCTAGGTAAGCGGCAGCACTCACATCATCGTATGAGGCAGAATATTCCTGGGCTTCAAAACAGGCCACAACCCAAAGCAACTGCACAGCCCTTCCCTTCTGCACCCCACTTCCCTCCTGCAGCCCTGCCCAACAGAACCCCAACCTGGGCTCCCTTGGGAGCAAAGCAGGAGCCTTCCAGGTGGACAGAGGACTAGAAATGTGGTGAATAGAGGGTGATGGGAAGAAAAGTCACATTAGGTGGTGAACTTATTATACAACAAGGTGACAATACACTGTAGAATTGTATGCCTGAAACCTATGTAATCTTTGCTAACAGATGTCACCCCAGTAAGTCTAACAATAAAAATGAATAAAAAATAATAATAATAAAAAGAAATGTGGTGAAGGAGCTCACTCCTAACTCCAGCTCTCGCTGCGTTCATTCTCTGTGAGCCTTAGTGTTCTCCCTGGTGAAACAGGGACAAGGGGAGGCTCCCTGGTGGTGCAGTGGCTAGGCTGTGGCGCTCTCAATGCCATGGCCTGGGTTCCATTCCCAGCCAGGGAACTACCCACCCCCCGCAAAAAAAAAACCAAACAAACAAATAAAAAGAACCAGGGACACAGGCTCAAGGACACACACCAGGAGTTGCTCCAAACCCCAAAGTAAGAGGAAGGACAGGGGGCTGTCATTCATTCAACAACTGCTATGTGCCAGCGCTTAGCAGACACAAAATCTCATTCATCCTCAGGCCCTCCCTGCTGCAGAGGGAATTCTCCCCATTTCACAGATGAGGAAACTGAGGCCCAGAGGTAACCTAGGTCCGGATGGTTCAACATCTATGAGCTTGACATTAGTCCTTGAAGAGGGGTATAGATCACTCCATGCAAGGCCCTTGCCTAGCTGAGGAGCCAAGTGAGGGTCTGACCAGAGGGGAACCACCCAGGCTCGATCAAACCAGCCAAGGAAGGGCCAAGCTTGACTGGCCAGAGTAGAGAGTGCAGGGGCCCAGCCTGGGGTCTGGTCAGAAGAGAAGTCCCAACACCACCGTGAGGAACTCAGGCCTGGGCAACTCCTGATCCACCGGGCACTTGGCTGCCCTCCACAGCCCCTCCAGGCCCCAGGGAGATGCTCCACAGACCAGGGCAACCGAGAAAGAGGGCGGGAGCAGGTGTGCCCCAGCCAGGGCCCCGGGGTGGGGCCTGCGGGGGTTTTGGTGGGAGGTGGTTGAGCTCTGGGTCCCAACCACAGCAGCTCAGTTGGCAGATGCCACTCTGAGGAAGATCCCCAGAGGTAACAACCCTGGTGGAGACCAGGCACTGGGGGGAGGGAAGGGGGCAGGGACCAGAGAAGGCCCAGGCAGAGGACGAGGCCATTGAGATGGCCGCTGCCAGTGAGAAGAACCAGGGGCACCTACACCAGCCCGCTCCATGGTGCCCACTATGAAGGTCAGGCCAGAGATGCCTTTGACCTTGAGGTGGTTTGAGGCCCAGGACAGGCCAAATGGACCATGAGGACGCCAGGGGCAGAACCCTGGCTCTAAGCATCACTGGCCCCTATTCTGCTGGGCCTGGCCATGAGCACCGAAGGCCTAATGTCCCTGATGGCAGCCCTGCGGAGCAGGGCCCAGGCCCCAGCAGGAGGCAGCCCTCGGAGCCTGAGGACAGGTAAGGAGCTGGCGAATCGTGGGGGAAGGATGTGGAAGGGGGCGTCAGCGGAGAGCGGGGGCCTGGGCAGACACCGGCGTTATTTAGAAGAGCTGATGTTTTTAGCCAGTGTGGATTTGTTTGCATTGGTTTTTGCTTTTTAATATTGTATTAAAATATCAGTTATCGAAGACTGAGGTTTTTTAGCACCTCTTGTATTTTGCACCTTAGCCTAGTGCGTCACTCGCCTCACCATGGTCCTCTGGGTAGGGCAGAACCAGGGAGGCAGGGGTAGGACATACCCCACAGGCATGTCCCTCATTTTAGGGGCAGACCTTCCCTCTCAGTGGCCCCACAGGGTCCTGCTGTCATCTCCATCTTACAGATGGGGAGAGAGGCCCTGTCAGGTGGCCGCAGTTCCAGGACTAGAAGTCCCAGGACTGAACGCTATGACGTCAGCGTGCCCTGTGTTTTAACAAAATGGTCCAAGAGAAATGGTGGCTTGCATGGCATGCAGAGAAGGGGATGAGGGCTTGGCTAGGTCTCCCCCAAGATCCTCGGCTACCAACTCATCCATAAATATTTACTGGAGCCAGGCCCGGGGGCCCAAAGTGGGTCGACCTGAGCCAAGGGAGTCATGTCCAGCCGTGGGGACAGACCCATGGGTCATTTTAGGAGCAGTAAGGTGGGATGGGTATGACGACACCGGTCTTACAGATGGGGGGCCACTGGTGGTGATGGGAGCGCACCAGGCGAAGGGAGCAGCACAGGAGAGAGGAGAGTGAGATGTGCAGTCACAGTGGGGCATTGGGGTTCAGACCACGAGGGTCTTGTGCACCCCAAATTTTATCTTAGGGTCTAGGAGAAGTTGTTGAGAGATTTCAGTAGAGGGCGGCCAGAGTTGGATTCGTGTTTCGGAAAAACGGCTTCAGGTGGGAGACTGGTGTGAGGCCAGCTTAGAGGACGGAGAAGGGGCCGCGGCCAGAGCCTCAGCCTTGGGGATGGGGAGGGGGCGCGGTGCCTGCGGCAGTCCGAGATCTCCAATGACATCGGCAAGTGAATTTGAAAGCGGTGGGGGGGCATCAGCACTCTCAGGGGCTGTCAAAAAAGTCTAAAATGTGTAGCCATGTTAGCAATATACGGGTCATGAAAGAAAGTGTATTTATTTAAGTTGTGTAATTCCCCATCTAGGAATTCATCCTGAGGGGGAAATAATCAAAGATGTTCCCAAAGGTTTACAAATAAGAGTAATTAGTTCCGTATTATTAATGATGGGAGAAAACTGGAAATATCCTAAATATCCTAAATAGCCGAAAGGATGTGACTAAATATACTATGTAGCATCCATCATAAGAAATCTTACACAAACCTCCAAAATTATGTTTCTGAAGCATCTCCAACAATATGGCAAAATCCATTTTTAAAGGGATATATATGGTGCCAGATATATCCAATGCTTCCAGTTAGGTTTTTATGTATGTGTGCATTCTCAGAAGCTTGTCAGAAAATATGAAAAAAATGTCAAAAGTGGGTCTCTGGCTGGTGGGATTTCACCTAATTTAAATTTTTGTTTCATCATTATTTGTAGTTATGAAAATATTTGCAAGAAAATTTATTTGTATCTTCTAATTTTTAATACAAGAGTACAACATAGACTTGTAAAATAATTTTTTTTAAAAGATTAAGCACAGAATACGTAAAGTAAAATGGAATGTTTCTGCTTATCATTTCCCCACATCGTCCCTAAAACCCATTCTCCAGACACAGGCTCTGTCAGGCTGGTCTATAAACTTCCAGCCCTTCTCCTATGTGTGTGTGTGTGTGTGTGTGTGTGAGCATGTCCCTGAAAACATACATGCACACACGCACACATGCGCGCACGCGCACTCCTAGTTGGTGGTGTGATTTTATTTTTCAAAAAATGGAATCGTGCTCTGCCTATTATCCTGCAACCAGCTTTTTGGGCACCCCGCTATTGACATTTTCTGCATCGGTTCATAGGGCTCTCCCATGTTCTCGTCAGGGCTTTGTAAGACTTCAAAGTTTGGATAAACCAGAACATGTTTAAGCATTCCCCTCTGAATGGACATTTAGGTTATTTCCAGCTAAAGATATAAATTACAGGTAATGCCACAGTGGAAATCCCCACGCGTGTGAGCATGCGTTGTGTGTGCATGTACGAAGTGCACTTATTACCGCGGGATAGAGGCCTAACGTAGAATTGCTGGATCAGAGAGAAGGGGCTTCTGGAATGTTCATGCATAGTGCCCACTGCGGCTCACATGCACTGCAGTAAACCACGGAGCCCTTTCCTCTACGTCCTTGCCCATAGTGTGATATTGCTGATGTTTTTCTATTTTGCCCATCTGATGAGCAAAAATGAGAGTTTATTTGTTGTTTATCTGATCATTGATGAAACTCACTTTCCTTTCATATTTTCATTGACTGGCTTTATTTCTTTTGTAAATTTACCCTTCAGAGTTTTGCCTGCATTTCCACAGTTGGTTGTATTTTCTTATAGATCTATAGAAACTATTCATGCATTTGAGATATTAACCCCCTTGTTAAGTTCATATGTTGTAAATATTTCTCCCTAATCTGTTTTATGCCTTTTGTTATGAGGTCTTTCACTGTAAAGCCATTTTTAATTTTTGTGTATCAGATTGGTTTAATTTTTCTTTATGGTTTCTGTGATCTGTGACAAGTATAGGACAGGCATCTTTATTTCAATATTATAAGATTATTGTTTTTTATTCTGGTACTTTAATTGTTTTTGGTATTGGTTTCTATTTCACCTGGAGTTTATGTATATTTTTTATGTTGGCAAGGCTATACCCTTATTTATTTTCCAAATAGAGAGCCAATCATCACATATTTGTTTACTATACATGCAACATAAGGTATTGATTTATCATTTACTTTCTGTGTTTCTAATGATCCAATGATCTATTCCTGTATCCATTCCCCCTTGTTTTAATTATGTTAGCTTTACAGTATGTTTTGGTATCTGATAGGAAAAGAACCCAACACTATCTGTCTTTTTCAAAATACCCGTGTCTATGGAGGCTGTCTGGAAAAAAATCCAGGCATAAATGCCTCTATTTTTAATATGACATGGCTGGATACTTTCAGGGCAGCCCTAGTATTCTCTGTCACTGTTCTTACTGTTAGACTTTAGAATCAATTCATTTGTTTTCAAAAATCATTCTTTTGGTGGTGTGTTTGTAAGTTCATGGAACATATGGATTAATTTGAGAAGAACTGACATCTTTGCAGTGCCCAACATTTTCTTCTAGAAATGTGATACGCCCCTGCCTCACCCACTCACTTTTGTATTATGTCCACCAGTCGAGTTGTTTTATATGTCATTCATGGAAATCGTGCACATTTTCTAAGTTTATTTCTAAGGTTTTTAAATATAATTCTTTTAAAGCGGTAGGTTTTCCCCCAATTTCATATCCTAAATGGTTATTGCTTGTGTAGAAAGGAAACCTACTGATTTTTGCATGTTGCTCTTATATTGAGTCACTTTATTTAACTCCTGTATTGGTTCTAATAATTCTTCAACTGATTGTCTTGGGGTTATTTTTAAGTATACTATCACATCACCTGCAAAAACCAATGTTCTCGGTGTTTCCCCCTGTTACTTAGACCTCACTTCATTTAATTGGCTGGAACTACAGAATATGTTGAATACTAAAAGTGAGAGAAGTGACAGTAGGCAACCGGCCTTTGAAAAGGTTTTGCCTTTAAATGTGAAAGTTGCAATAAGTTTTGGGAGCATTGAGGATGTTTCCTTAGATAACTAACCTAATAAAAGGTTGGATGTTTGCTCTCTTTAAATCAGAAACAAGTGTTGACTTTATATTACTATTATATTAAATTTTGTTTCAAAAATCTCACGTGTGCATCTTAAATACAACCATAACCAAATAGCCCTGCTGCCGAGATGAAAACATGCTGGCCCCCATGCAATGGGTTATCTTCCAATTGAGCTAAACCATACTGGCAGATAAGACAAGACTTGGCAAAGCCTTCAGATTCTCACTGTTGTAAACTCTTAGAGTGTGACTTGGGTGTTTCGGTTCCTTTGTCTAAATATTTTAATGGAGGGTGATTTGACAAGAGGAAAGCATTCTGGGACGACTCCAGGCCTCTGCCTTGGAGACAAATCGACTGAAGTGAGGACACTATGGGGAAATGTGAGGAGTTTCAATGGGGCTTGCAGAGTTTGAGGTGACCAGGGCATTTCAGAAGAGTTCAGGAGGCAAAGTGCATGTGAATCTAGAGCCAAAAAGAGAGGTCAGGGTGCAAATAGGGATGGGAGTCATCAGGGTGCCCAGTGTGGGGCAGAGGCAGAGGAAGGGGAGAGCACAGGGTGAATGGGGTTCTGGGTGGCAGCCTGAGGCTCAGCAGTCATTCAGGAGCTGGGGAGAAAAGAAGGGGGAGAGTAGGTAGTCTCAGATGCCAAGGGGAGGACACTCACCAGAAAGAGGGGCCTCTTACAGAGATGTCAGGGTACCAGGGAGGGACCTCGGACATGAGGATTTTATTGGCTTTGATCTGAGAGGTTTCAGGGAAAGATGGGGTGAGAACAAGAGCACCACCACCCCATGGTGTCCCACCACATGAAACAGTTGGGAGCCATTGTATGGTTGGATGTATGGGCGGGCGGGTGAGTGGGTGGATGGTGGGTGGGTGGGTGGGATGGATGGATGGATGGATGGTTGGATGGAAAGGCAGTGGTCTGAGAGATCAGAAAAGGTTTCTTGAAATAGGTAGAACTGAATTATGTCTCAGTGTGTGGAGACAAAGGGGAAGGGGTCTCCGTGTCAGAAATGACCCGGTGTCCATGGGTCCAGGGGAAAAGTTCACCTGGCTGGAACATGGGAAATAGTTTGGAAGGAAGACTCAGAGGCCCCAAGAGGAGGCCAGGAGAGGCCAGGCAGGTCCGAGCCACACCACACAGCTGCCTAAGGGGCCATGGCACTCTGAATCTTTGTCAGCGCTGAAGATGGTGGTGACCAGGACAGCCGCAAAGAGGGAAGAGGAGGGGGAAACACACACTGGGTCCGCCCAAAGCATGATGGTGCCTGCCTTGGACAGGGGTCTAGAGCATGGGGAAGCCCCTGGCCATGGGCCCACTCAGGTGTGCCCCTGTCTGCGGGGGACTGACTTCCCGGCCCCCACCCTGCCCCGGAACACAGCCCCACCCGCTGCAGCTCAGCGCCCGTCACGCCCAGCGGGCTCCGGCTCCGAACTGGCCCCGGGGGACAGGCCCCAGGTGCTGGCCAGGCGGGTTTTAGTCCGAGTCTGAGTCGTCGTGGTACATCTTCGGCGGCGGGACCAAGGTCACCGTCCTAGGTAAGTGGCTTTCACCACCTTTTCCACCCTGTCCCACCCCACTGCTGTCTCGGGAAAGTCACTTTTCTCTCTCTGGGGGTTGCTCCCTCTGCCCTGCCAGCCTTATGGACAGCCCCTGTTTTCTCGAAGGGGCCTTGGGGAGGCAGCTTGGTCTCAGGGTAAGCAGTAGGAAGGACCCCAATTGCGGGAGCAGCCACATCCAGAGTCCAACATTCAGACACGACTAGGTCTCAAAGGCCTGGACTGAGGGTCTGGCCCAGGAACGGGGCTCTTTTGCCTCTTCTAAGGCAGATGCCACAAGGGACCAGAGGCCAGTTCTGGTACTAAGGCAGAACAGAGGCAGTCCTCGGTCCCTGGAGTCTGATCCCAGGGCCCAATGCCCATCCAAGCTGTGAGGGCCACATAGGAGGCTAGGGACAGGGCTGGGACCCCAACCTCCAGGGACACAGGGTCAGCCTAAGGAGAGGCCCATGGAGGGTGGAGAGAAAGGTCTAGCTTGCTCTAGGCTGAAGTTCTCAGGGTCTCTGGTGGGCTATGAGGACATGGGGATACAGAGACACAAGGTGAGACAGGATGAGGTGACCAGGAGTTCAGCCCTCCCAGGACGGAGGTCAGAAAGGAGCAGGTCCCGTGGGGCAGAGACTCATCTCTCCCTGGAGCCTCATAACCCCCAGGGCCCAAGTGTCCCATCTGTCCAAGGGTCAGCCTCCCACAGGGTATTAGATTCAGGAGATGACACAGGGGGAGTAAATGAGGAACTCAGAGCTATACGACTGCCCTGTGAAACCAGGGGTCGTCAGGTACTGGGGTGGCTGTGGGAAGAGGGGCAAAGCCTCAAGGAGCCCCGGGGGCTTTGGCTGGGAGGTTCCAGCCCTCACTGGAGAGCTGAGGCCAGGAAAGGGGCAAAGGCAGGTGCCCAAGGAATGCATGGGGCTCCAGGCCGCCCTGTGTGCTGGGCTGAGGCTCAGGACCTCCTCACATGCTATCAAGATCATCCTGACAGGCTGAGTGGGGGACCCCAGGCCACAGAGAGGGCACTGGGCTCCAGAAGAATGAAGTGAAGTGGGGTAAAAGTCTGATGCTGGGCTGGGGGCTCGGGAGGTCAAGGTCAGACTTCACACTCGGACTCTGGAGGCCAGGAGGAGGGAGGACAGCCTGCCCCGGTTACACTGGGAAACTGAGGCTACCGATGGAGGGGCTTGACCCGGTCACCTGGGAGAGGCCTTGGAAAGGCTTCGGGAGGAAGGGGCTGCCTGCTTTCCAGGGGCTGAGTGGAAAGGAGGTGACAAAACAGGAAGGAGGGTCCCCTGCATGAGCAAGCACAGCCACCATGGGAATGGTCACAGAAGCTGGAGATGCTGGGGGAATGGGGGCTGCCCCAACACCTCAAAATCTCTCTGTGTCTCACACCCCTCTGTCCACACAGGTCAGCCCAAGTCCGCGCCCTCGGTCACTCTGTTCCCGCCCTCCGCTGAGGAGCTCAGCACCAACAAGGCCACTCTGGTGTGCCTCATCAGTGACTTCTACCCCGGCGCCGTGACGGTGGCCTGGAAGGCGGACGGCACCCCCGTCTCCCAGGGCGTGGAGACCACCAAGCCCTCGAAGCAGAGCAACAACAAGTACGCGGCCAGCAGCTACCTGA
>PVJL010016284.1:0-21458 GCA_004026885.1 Lyroderma lyra
CTATTTTTTTCTTACCTACCTATGTGTTTTGGATTCCCTTCCTCCCTTCCTCCTTCCCTCCCTTCCTTTTCTTTCTTTCCGTTTAACACATTTGGGGTCCACTTATATTTTACCCCAAAGATTATCTCAACAATGTGTTCTGACGGCAACATGTTGAAGAACTGAATTTTCCAGAGATTCTACCCCAATTGCTCGTATCCGTGGTTTTTTGCTTATTGATACTATCGTTCTACAACTAACGTACAAGTCTACAATGAAAACATTTGGTAATTGCATTTCCTTTAAGTAGATGCACAGAGGTAGCGTTATTCGATAAAAGAATATAGAGTTTTAAGATTGTGAGGGAATGGTACACACAGGGGCCCAAAATATATACACACATTTTAAGAAAGGAAAGAACTGTATTACAATGGTAATACTCAATATATACCGACAACAGAAGGTGAACACAAGTCATGTTCAGCTTCTGCAATTACAAGAGGTGCTCAAAGTAGTTATCATCGGCGTCCAGACACTTCAGGTGACAGTGAACTACTGATTGAACAACGTTGACCACAGTGTCCATTTGTACCACTGCGCGTGCCGTCTCAATTTCTGCCCCGTACCACCAGGTTTTCTATGGTGCACTGCATCCTTTAAGGCCCCCCGTAAAAGTCAAGGGGTGTTAAGTCAGGAGAACGTGGGGGAAACATGCACGATCTTGAATTTCAAATACCGCTTCAAAATGGTCTTGCGCTCCTTGAACAACCACTGTGCTTCTGCCATTTTCTGTGACTGTCCCACCTGTCGCATGGTGACGCCAGCATTCAGTTGGATTAACACCATCTTTTGAGCGAATGTCAGGCTACACAAGACTACCGTGATTCACTTCAATACTTTACATAGATAGCATCTCTTAAAATGTGCACAATTTCTTGGGCACCCCATTAGATCCACGGTCCTAACCCCATACATACCTATGTAGCCGCACCCTCCCATGGACTTACACCAGTATCATTACAGTGTTATCACGTGACGCCTTTATATTCCATTAGGACAGATCAATTACACCATGTTCATCATTTATATCTCTTTAAACTGCAAATTTATTTTCCCTCTCCCTTTACTACTTTTGGAGCTTAAATGTTCTAAAATCCAATTAAACTTGAATAATTACTGAGATCATGTATGTGCTTCATTATAGTTCCAATTAAA
This sequence comes from Lyroderma lyra, assembly GCA_004026885.1. NCBI lineage: Eukaryota > Metazoa > Chordata > Mammalia > Chiroptera > Megadermatidae > Lyroderma > Lyroderma lyra. The sequence continues at coordinate 1,195 of PVJL010016284.1, forward strand.
GGGATACTTTAAATACTATAATATACAGAGTCATTGGATATAAATAATCAGGCTGGAATAAACTACGAAAATGAAGACGCTGTACTTTAATAGCTCGCCCTCGGCTGATTTACTGATCGATCGGTTTTTAACTTGGGAATATTGAGCACCTGGATAGAAACAAAAGAACAGATTTGAGAAGACTGAACTAGGACCAAGGACCACACTCTAAGGCAGTGGTCCTCAAGAGATGGTACAAGGACAGAACTCAACAACGTCACCTGGGTGGTGCTGTGCTTGGGGTGTCGGGCCAGACCCCACACACCGAGTTAGATGATCTTGTGGGCAAGGCCTGGCAACCTGCATTTTAAGCAGGCTGCTGCAACGTAGGGCTCGCTGTTGCTTTTCCTCTTCCTGCCGACTCTGTCATGCTTTCCCCACGACCCACTGGGCCCGATCGAGTGTGCATATCCCAGGCAAGATGGCCTTCATTCAGACAGAATCATGGCAAGGGAGGACTTGTCACAAGGGTAAGCTTTTCCTCTTTGGTCCTGAGATCTTATTGCACTCAAGAGAGAGGCCCCGTGTTCTAGGAACGTAGTAAAATAAACACAATATCCAGAGGACGATCTTCAATTTGAGAATCAACGGAGGTGACCCTCTGAACGCTTCTGCTACTGACGGGCAAGACTGGTCTTTGACTTGGTGGTGAAACTCCCTTGGGGACAGGAGGTGGGAGTAGGGTGTGATGGTTTTGGGGGGCTCATAAAGCAAGGTAGAGACAGACCACCTGGATGGGAAGCCAAAGGTTTGCTGTAGAAAACTGGAGGGAAAGCCCTGCGGAGACCCTGTGTGTAATCCATGCAGAGTGTCTTGGTCTGTAATGTTCTTCAAATACTGTTGCTCATGTGACCCCTAAAATGTTTTCGGAAAATTATTTATCCATCACATTTTAAAACTGAGGGCTCAAATAGTTCATCAGGAGGCTGAATAGTCATATAATTTCTAGCATATGTTCAAGTGTTGATGCTGTAAAATAAAAAGTTTTATTTACTTTTAAAATTCATCCAGGGGAAGCTAAATGTCACAGGGGTGTGGCACATGGCTCCTGTTCCTGTGTCTGTCCCACTTCCTGCACTGAATAACCAGAATGCAACAACGTATTTTAACGTTTGAAAGGCTTTTTACTGGCCAGGCTGTCCCACTTTTCTGGATCAAGATTCCATACAAAGTTAAAATTTAAAATCTTTGATATTTTCTGTCCATTTCATGCTCTAATGTTGAACTGTTCCTTATATGGCATCATCAATTATTTTTATTTGTACTTAATTGCTCAAAATAACAAGTACACCACAAATTTTGGTGAAATCGTTATGAAATATGAGAAGTAAAATTTTTTATTGGAGGTATATGTTTTAAATGAAAGGGATGAGACTTTTACCTCCTATTAACTCCTGATTAGGTCTTACCGACTAAAATAAGATAGGGTGCAGCGTCCATTTTATTTCCTTTTTTTTCTTTTAATCATAATTCTAAGACGTGGAAAACTTTATTCCCATAAGTAGACAGGAGTGGGAAGAGTTTAGTTATATCACCATCACTCAATTCCTTAAACGCTTTTAAGTTATGTGCCAAAAATCATAGGGTAATCTATCATCAAAAATTATTTTTAATGATCTACCAACTGACAACTCCATCAGATCCTTGTTCAGTTCTGTTGAAAGCAAAGAATTGAGAAGGATTTGTAACCCAATCATTAGAATCATTCACTTTCTCAACACTAACAGCTCCGTTGTGAATCACCCCTTTGTTTGCAAGCTGGGATTTTTTTTTTTTACCCTGGGGGAATGTGCCCTGCGAGCTTCAGATGGGTGAGAGGTGGCTCTGTCTTCCGTAAAACCGGGAAAAAGCCGCTATGAAAGGGGAAGTTGGAGAGGGAACCAGCTGGAGCCCAGGGTACAACCCCAGGGCCACCCGTTTTGTTTCTGGTATTCCACAGGTGGTGTCCCCTGGAGGCTTTGGACGGAGAAGCAGAGTGCCACAGGCATGCTCTCTGAGCAGTTTCAGAAGCATCTAGAGAGGAGCTGGCCATCCGGAAAGTATTCCTTTAAAATCCACTCATGCCAAAGTTACTCTTAAAAAGCTTTGTGGCAACGACCAGAGCAATAACAACTTCAGGCGCGCGTCACCCACAGGAGCCCGTAGGGGTGGGGTGGGAGTGGGGGAGAGAGTCTGATTCGGAGAAGGACAGATCCAGAGTCTCCAAGTGTCTCCCCACAAAATATGAATTAATCACTCATTAATTATTACCAAATACGACGTCCTTACAAGTTAACTTTCCAGTTGAGAAACCGGCGACCACGGCCTACAGACCATAGGCCCCGCCTGGTGGGCCACACTACGGCAGCCAAAGCACGGCGTCGTCCCCCTGCTGTTCGCACCTTGGAAGCAAAACCTGAATCCAATCTTGGGGAACCACTTAGACACACCTACATTGAGGGTGTTTTACAAATTAATTGGCCTGCGCTCTTCAAAGATTTTTAGTCACAAAAGAGGGTCTCAGCCACCGTCCTTGTGGGACAAGGTCGTACCTTCAGCTGAGACCCCAGTCACTGCAGGCGGGCACCTCCGACTCTGAGGTCGAGGACCCCGCCAAGCGTGCTGGGCTCGTTACCCACCGTAACTGCATCATAATAAACGTGCATTGCTTTAGGCTGGTGAATTTTGGGATAATCTGTTACGCAGCAATCGGTGACTAATACAGCATGTATTTGCCATCCTCAATGAAATCACTTCATGAGCACTATTGTGTAACAACCACCGCCATCATGACAACCAAAGTAGCAGGAGCAGCACCACACAGGAAGCAAGCAGCGGAATTGAAAGGAGCAGATGAGTGAGCAAGACCAGCCCGAGAACTCAGGACACGGCAATCAGGGTCCAGTTAGTGGAGAGGCACACGGTGCTGGAGAGCCCCGTTTGCCACTCCGTTCACTGTGGTCCCTTTGAAGTTCAGTGTTTCTCTCCCTCTCCCACCCGAACACAGGTTCAGTAAGGATAGGACGCTGCCGATCTTTGTTGTGACATCGCCCACAGCAGGACTAGTGCCTGGCATGTCACAGGCTTCAACTAGTGTTGAGTGAATGAACAGATATTTATGTGTCAATAAGCCACCAAATATTGCTACAGATTTTGGAAAACTAAGTGTCAGTAATGGTTATAATAAAGGTGTGTGTGTGTGTGTGTGTGTGTGTGTGTGTGTGTAAAGGAAGAAAGTGTAGTATCTGGCCAATTCACTCATTTAGGGCATCTAATTCCCTGATAATGTCAATTAAATGGGGGCATTACTGTAATAAGTACCATTAATTACTCATTGCTGACACAGTGTTCAAGGTCAAATGGAATCTGATGGAAAATCTCTTCGCTGTGGAAAAATCACTTGCTGATTGCTGTCACAGTTTTCATTATTACTGTTCAGAGCTGGTCTCCTTCTAGCATTTTCCAGAGGGACCAGTGGGTTCATTTCATGGAAAATAAGGCCATTTCATTTATCTGATTGCATGTTTTGGACAGATGTACAATAAATAAAAAAGAGATTATTTATGAGGGGGGAATGGAAAGCAAGCATCGCTGTATTTCTGAGATCAACTGCCACGTGCCAAGTGCAAGATCCTCCACTAAGGGGGTGGGTTTAGCCTTTGCTTGGGGGCGCGACGGCAGGTGGTCGCGATGCCTTTATTCAGTGAGAACCGGAAATGGCACTGAGCCCTCTTTTCCCGCAGTTCTGTGCTGAGAAGGACTCTGAGGCCCCGTGGAGGAGCCATAACTGAGTCAGGGCCTAGAGCGCACGTATTCATCAGTGCACTCAGAGTCTTAGATTGCTCCAATGTGACGCGATTAGTGGATTTCAGGGTCAACTGGGACTCAGTGAAATCCAATCATGATCTGTTTTCCTTATTGGAATAGTATGACCAGACAGGTGTCCAGATTCAAAGAACTTAAAAATAATTAAAAAAAAAAATCTCTGTTCTTCTAGCCTACCCTTGGTTTATACTTAACTTTCAACAGGTTATTTTAGCTTAGGGAAGGGTGTCAGGGTCTGAAATATTATCAGGCTTCCCATGAGTGAAAAACAAAGCTCATAAAAAAAAAAAAAATGAATTACTTTTCAAAGGTGACAGAATCCAGCGCTGCCTCCGTCTGCCGTGTTTGCATTTTCACCGTAAAGCAATAACTGTATGTCCACTGGTGATGTGCTTTAATCTTAAGATAAATAAAACCTGTTGGAGCAGAGACTGGGCTAGGTGCTCGCGCTTTGTTCTCACGTGCACACGCTCTCCTGGGGGACTGCTAGCTCTTCACTAACCTAGCTCAGTGTAATGAGCCTTTAGAAAGAAATGTGTATGAGGACGAAATGAGCTGAAAACACTTCACAGCATGGTCATCAAATTTGCAGTTTGTCCACTATTTAAAAACAGGGACTATTTTTAGACAACCCCAGCCTGTAAAACCTGTCTCTCACTCCGTTGTCAAAAGCCTGAGGTGGCCGGACGCCCTGCAAGTAGGCCCCCGGCTCCCTGCCACGGGCAGCTGCCCGACATGGGCCTCCCGTCTCCACTGGGTCCGTGGACTGTGTGCAGCCTTCCACCCCTTCCCTGCGTGACGAGATGCGGAGCAAATACCTTCTGCGAGGACCTGCCTTCTCTCACTCACTGCAGAGGAAGTCAGTAGGGGAGCGGGAAAGGAAACGTAGGGACGGGTTGCTGTTTGGGCCATATGGTGGACTGAATGGTTGTAGAAACCCGACTCAATAAAGTACAACAAAAATCCTAAATAAAATAGTAAAGACGAAAAAAAATCATGCCTGAAGAAGCAGCAGAGTAAGGAAATTCCACAGAGGCCAGAAAAGACCAGAAAAACAAGAATCGTCAGGGAAGAGGTTGTCATTTGCCTTGGGGTAAATCTTTTCTCTGGCAGCCAAACCCGGGATTTTAACTGGCCCTGGGTAGGCGACAGGAGGCAGAGCGTGGGACCGAGCAGGGGCTGGATCGACGAACCTCGGCACGAGGCCAGGACACGAAAAGGCGACAGTGTTCGTGTGTGGATTAAATCAAACCAAACCAAACCAAACCAAACCAAACGTCGGCCGTGATGGAGACTCGGGGGCAGTGGTGCCTGCCTCAACCTTGGCTTTGGGTGAAGATAGAAGATAACAGAATCCCTTGAGAATTTCTTTTCATAAACCCATGGGAAGGGCGTTTGCAGGTTTGGGATGGGAATCCATGTTATCGACCAATAAACCTCCAGCCAAAAATGTAATTTTAGGTGGTTCTAAGGTGGCTGGATGAAGCAAAGTCTCAAGTCCTCTGTGCAGCAACACAACCAGTTCTCAAAGAATATCTAGAAATAACATTCACTATCAAAACATGAGGATCCAGAGCCATCGTGAACGTGAGGAGAAACAAGAAGACACAACATTTCCAAACTAGTCAAGAGGAGGAATGGAATTAGGAAGTCTTGCCTGGTCTGAAATAAAATGCGGTCAATAGAAAGCTTAAATAGAGATTGTAGAAATAAATCCAAATGTATCAGCAGTCACAGTCAAGTAAGTGAAAATAAATTACACATTTTAAAAGCAAATAGAAGATTATTAGGTAACATTTAAAATCTGACACACTTTTTTTTCCGGTCAAGATGGTGAAATAGGCAAACACTGCTCAGCGCATCCAAGTCTCCACCCAACTGGTTATCACCTAGGGATTCCCTGAGACCCTGCCCCACCGAGTGATAAGTGGCAGTAGCTACATGTCTATCAACAATCACTTTAAATGTAAAGGGATTAAGTGCTCCAATCAGAAGACAGGGTGGCTGAATGGATAAGAAAACAAGCCTCTTGCATACACGGCCTGCGAGAGACTCACTTCAGATGGAAAGACACACAGGCTGAAAGCAAAGGGATGGAAAAAGGTAGTTCATGAAAACGGAAGCAAACAATGAAACCAAAAGCTGAGGTAGCAGAACTTACACCAGCCAAAATAGACCAGTATAACACGTAGACCATGTACTACAGAATTGTACACTAGAACCTATGTAATTTTTACTAACCAGTCACCCCAATTTAACAATAAAAGAAATTAAATAGAGGCTATAACAAGAGACAGAAGGACCCAGTCATCTCACGTCTGTGTATTTATCCGAAGAGAGCCAAAACACTGCTTCCAGGGGGCGTGTGCATCCGTACGCTCACGGCAGCCCTGGGTACGACGGCCAGGACGTGGGGGCGGCCTGCATGTCCGTCGGTGGGAGAACGGAGAAAGAGGAGGCGGCGCGCTACACAGGGGAACGCGGCTCGGCCAGGGAGGGGACTGGGCTCTCGCCATCTGCGGCGGCGTGGACGGACCTGGAGGGCCTTGGGCTGAGTGGAGTGTGTCAGAGAGAGACAGACAGATGCAGTGTGGTGTCACTTACATGTGAGCTCTAAAGAACAAAATGAACAAACAAACAGGAACACTCATGGACACAGAAGATTTGGATGGCCGCCCGATGGGAGGGGGTTTGTGGTGAGTGAGAAAGGGAGAAACATTAACAAGCCCCTTACTACAGTGAGTAAACTGTGTTTATTAATAATTGGTAAAGACAGATCAATAAAATAAAAATATAATAAAGAAAATTTAAAAATGAAAACATAGAAGATTTAAACAACATAATTGGCAATAATAGTCTAGTGGACACAGGTAGAATATATTCCTAACAACTGGAATGAACTTTTTCTGTGTGTGCACATACATATGAGATCGGACAATTAAGTTCACAAATTCATCCTAGAAAAAGGTACTTACATACCTCACCGCTAAATAGCACTTTGAAATACTCCTGTTGGGAAACTGGGTACTGACACCAGCGCCTAGTCCTCCTCAAGCGATTTTGGAACTCTTTTTCTGGAATGGTCATCAGGGCTGTCATCGCCCCCAAATCTGACAATTAAGTTGGTGAACTTGCCACTGTGCATGCATGTTGGCATCCCTGTATAAACAATTCGGTAAGGTGTCATAACCTTAGCAAGGAATGACAACAACTTTGATGGCCATTCCAGAAGAAGAGTTCCAAAACTGCTTTGAAGGGTGGACTAGGCGCTGGTGCTGGTGCACAGCTTCCCAAGGGGGGTCCTTTGAAGGTGACCACAGTGATACTCAGCAATGAGGTGTGTAGCACTTTCTCTAGGATGAGTTTGAATATTAATTGTCTGAGCTCGTACAACATATATGCAATTTGGTCATGTACTGGGCCATAAAGCATTTAAATCAAATCCCAAGCAACTGGTATTATATAACCAATGGTATGCTAGCAAGCTACTTCTGTTGGCAAAGAAAAAGCCCTGACTTGTAATGTGTCCAGATTTCTGTGGTATAAATATTCCTACCACAGCTGACTTCAAGCTACCAATAGTTTAACAACAGGTTTCTAAAATTCTCGAATCTTTAAAAAATCACATCTTGTTAGTCATTATGAACTGGCTGCAGCACTAACTGTAAAAAAATGAAGTTAGCTGTTAATAACGAACGGATAAGGACTCCCTCACTCATGCAGATATTAAAAACACATTTCTCCGGGGCTCAAATGTCAAAGACAAAATTATAATGGGCATCCAAACTGAGTGACAATGAAAATACTACATAGTGAAACTTGTGGGATACAACGAGAGTGTTCTTGGAGGGAAATATATATCTTTAAATGATTATTTTTTTTATGTAGTATTGCTTTGGCAATTCGAGGTCTTTTATGGTTCCATATAAATCTAATAATTCTTTTTTTGCTGTGGATTCGTTGTTTATATAAAGGAATGCTGTTGATTTTTGTACATTGATTTTGTATCCTGCAACTTTACTATATTCGTTAATTGTTTCTAATAGTTTCCTGGTGGAATCTTTGGAATTTTTTATATAAAGGATCATGTCATCCTCAAATAGTGACAATTTGACCCCTTCTTTCCCAATTTGGATACCTTTGATTCCTTTTTCTCGCCTGATTGCTGTGGCTAGAACTTCCAGTAGTATATTAAATAACAGTGGTGACAGGGGGCATCCCTGTCTTGTTCCTGATTTTAGGGGAATAGGTTTCAGATTTTCCCCATTCAGTATGATGTTAGCGGAGGGTCCAAAGAACTTGAAAACCTTTGTCCGCAAAGACTTATGTACCCCAATGTTCATTGCAGCGCTGTTCACAGTGGCCAAAACATGGAAACAACCCAAGTGCCCTGCGACAGACGACTGGATAAAGATGCTGTGGTACATATACACAATGGAATATTACTCAGCTATAAGGAAAGATGAAATATTGCCATTTGCGACAAAATGGATGGACCTGGAGGTCATCATGCTAAGTGAAATAAGCCAGACAGAAAAAACAAAGAACTGCATGATTTCACTCATATGCGGAATATAAAACTGAAAGCAAAGAAAAAAATAAATGAAAAAACAAATAACCCATGGACACAACCAATAGTTTAATGTTTATTTGGGGACGAGTGGGTTAGGGAGGGGAGAAAGGGGAGGGGGTGGGAGAGGAGGGGGGGAAGCTAAATATAAGGTGATGGAGAGAGAAGTCACATTAGATGGTGAACTTATTATACATCAAGTTGACAATGCACTGTAGAATTGTATGCCTGAAACCTATGTAATCCTTGCTAACAGATGTCACCCCAATAAGTTTAACAATAAAAATGAATTTAAAAAAATGATTATTTTTAAAAATGGGAAAGGAATTAGGATTAAAAGTAATTAAAAATGGGAAAATCAATTAGCTAAGATTAATTTTAAATAGAACAACACATAAAACACAAAAAAACAGAAAAAAGTAGAATGAGGGACATAATAATGACAAGGCAGACATTAGAGAAAATTAACACAAGTAACAGACATCATCTCCACAGACACGTGTGGGTTGGTTTATTGAGTTGACATGATTGTCAAACCTCTTACATGACAGATTAAGTGAAAAGAAAACCCAAACAAAGCCATTAGAAGGGGAAAGATGACAGGTGCATCCAAAATAAAAATAGAAGACTAGTATGAATAATTTTTTTAAATTCATTTTTATTGTTAGACTTATTGGGGTGACATCTGTTAGCAAGGATTACAGAGGTTTCAGGCGTACAGTTCTACAGTGCGTTGTGAACTTGTATAATAAGTTCACCACCAAATGTAACTAGTATGAATAATTTTATGCATACATTTTTTAAAAATTAGGTGAAATGGATACATTCTTAGAAAAATATGAATTACCCATACTGATTCAGGAAACAGGAAATACAAATGTTCCTGTATATCAGTTACCTATTGCTGCATAACAAATCACCCTATGACTCCACAACTTAAAACAATACGTATTTATTATTGCTCAGAAGTCCACAGTTTGGAGCCATAAAGGGGCACAACAGCGACTAGCATGTTGAAGTTGTGGTGAGTGAAAACAGTATTTCGAGACATCTACACAACTCTGATGCGATGAAAAATATCCACCGTTTTGTAGGTTATCAGTCACAGGAACTGCCTGTCGCACGGTGTGGTTTGTCGCCTACACTCGTAAGTGGAAGAAACGTTACATTTCAGTTAGAGGTTACTGAAAATTCTTTTTTTCAATTTCCTTTTTCCTCTTTCAAGTGGAAGGCCTCTCTGAACCTCGGGCGTCAGCCGTCGTAGGATGAAATTCCCTCGTCTTAAGTCGGGTCAAGCTGCCGTAACACAAAACCACAGCCAGAAATTTACTTATCACGGTGCTGGAGACGAGGAAGTCTAAGCTCAAGGTTACGATCAAGGTGTCTGGTTCACAGCCGGCTGCCTGCTCAGTGTCCTCACGTGGGGACAGCCGCGAGGGAGCCCTCTGGGGTCTCTCTGACAAGGACACTCATCCCATTCGTGAGGGCTCCACCCTCATGACATCACCATCTCCTAAAGGCCGCACCTCCGAGAACCATCCATGGGGGGTCAGGTTTCCACAGGTGCATTCTTGGAGGGGCATGAACAGTGGGTCAGGAACACCACTGTCCTCGGCAAAGTGCCGCTGATGACACCTGGCACGCAGCCGCTTTCGTGGCTGCTGTGGCTGTGGTCACTGCCGTTGTTTTGAGAGGTGGCCTGGGGGATGGCAAGGGCTGTTACACAGGGCAGCGGGTTCTGCCTCCCGCCAGCCGTGTGCCCGGGGGCAGGGAGCCTCCCCGCGCCTCAGGACGCACAGCGTCTTTGCCACCAAATGGGCAAGGAGGGGACACAGGGACAGGGAAGCCGGGGGAGGAGGCGACAGGTTTGGGACAGGTTCTGCCAGTTCCCACGTCAGCCCAGCGGGGGCCATCATTCCTAAACGACAACGGCTCCTTCTTCTCTAGATTTGGTTGCTCATCAACAGCTGAGGGTGACGTCCTTCATCGAAGTCAGGAGGTGGGTGCGTAGGTGACAGGAAGGACAGCTGAAGAAACCTCTTTAAACAGATTACGCTTGTAAGACAGAATAAAGCTTTGCAGCCTCATGGGGGAAACTTTTATGAAAATGTTGAGCCTACGAGTTTGGTCGGAACCCAACGTCACTCAGCGCTTCCCTGCAAACAGCAGCCGGCCCGCCCTCCCAGGTGTTTGTATGTACGCGCCCCCCGCATTCCGAATGACGTCACCCCCATACCTGTGCTGGCTTGCTCCCTCCCCAGGGGCTCGTGGGGAGGGCTAGTCACCTTTCGCGGGACGTGGCCGGAAAAGGCTTATTTTCCTCGCGATGGGCGCTTCCGTGCTGCAGGAATTCTCACTCCGTAGACGGCCGCCGTGCATCGGAACTCCCCGGTCTGGGCCAGGGAGATGGCATCTCTCGAACTCGTGCCCCTTCCCACGTTTTACCCCTACCGTCTCTCAAGGGGCTAGTGGGCAAATGCTGTTGCTGACACAGACTTGAGAAAAAGAAACGTTTTCCGTAGGAGGCGTGTGCAGTGGCCATCCTGGCGAGACCGGCCGAGGGCAGGCCGGGAGCTCTGGGCCCTGGCAGGACCGAGTCGTGGTGCGGACACGGCCGCCTCAGGACGAGCCCACGGCGGGTTCAAGGACTGCCTTCTTCGCCTCACTGATGCGGTGAGCGTTGCAGAGACGGAGACGTCCTCCTGGGCAGCTCGTTTCGGTACCGGAGCCACGGGCTGGAGCCCCGGCCCTCGCGAACGGCTCAGAACAGCTTCCCCCGCTCGGGGTCTGCCTCTGGGGCTGTGCTCCAGGTCGCAGCTGTCTTCTCCCTTCTGGTATCTTCCACTCCACTCTGCCCCCTCCCGTGAGAGGTGCCAGTTTGCTGGGTTTGTCCAAACCGGGTGATCCGGAGGAGAAGCCGGCCGGCCGCGGCCTCGTGGAACAGGCCTCGCGGGTGCTAGCCTGAGTCACGGGGCCCGCGGAGCGCCGGCTGGCAGCGGCCCGGGGCTCTGCCTGTGCCCAGCCCGGAAGGAAGGGGCCGCGGGATGTCCCCCGGGGCGGAGCCGCCGCGGGTCACGCGGGCCAATGAAAGAGTTGAGTTTTGGTTTTCCTGAACAGGACACGTACGTAAGCTGGCTTCTCGCTGTCTAGAGCCAGGGGGCTCGGCAGGGGTGAGGTTGCCCTCTCCACCCCCTGCCCACCAGGGACATTTGTCAATGTCTGCAGATATTTATGGTTGTCACCAGTGGGGGCAGGGGGTAGATGGGGACACTACTGGGGTCTAGAAGGCAGAGGTGGGGGATGCTGCTAAATATTAATATCTTACAATGCACGAAACAGTCCCCCAACAAAGGATTACCCCACTCAGACTAGCTACTAGTGCCGAGGTTGAGGAGCCCTGCTCGGAGCTTGGTGGTGAACCCCACGGGCGCCGGGGTCGCAAAGTCCAGGGTTCAAACCCTCCCTTCATCACCTCCTGCCTGCGTGGCCCACGCGAATCATTTCACTCAATTCTTTCACTTGTAAAAGAAAGCTACGCATGCCTTCCTCATCAAGTGCTTACTGTAGAGTCCAAGGCACTTGAGCTGTCCTTGTTCTGTAAAAGGTGCTGATTGTCCCCATGAAAGACAGGAGGTTGACAGACGTAGACAGAATGTCATGTGCCAGGCGCTGCAGAGTGCACAGTGGGTGGTGGGGGAGAGTTTGTGGAAGAGAAAGAGGATGAAGATGTGGCCCCAGGTCTTGCAGCATCTAGAACCCTGGTGTCCCTTGGAACTTCCTGCAGCAATGGGAATGTTCCACAGCTGCACTGTCTGATACAGCCATGAGACACGTGGGACCACTGCAACCCAAGGAACCGAATTTTAAATTTTATTTAAATGGCTTAAAATTAAGATGTTGCACATGGGTAATTGGCTCCTGTATTGGACAGAGCAGGTTTAGAAGAAGAGAGATCGATGTAGACCAAATATTGACCATCTATGACACAAGGTGTGAGTGTGCACGTGTGTGTGTGTTGGAGGGCACAGTGGTGGCACAGGAAGTGAGGGGAGGGAGGCATTGCTCTGATCAGGAATTTCATGTAAGGGACTCTGGGAAAGGGGGGGCCTGCAGGGTGCACAGGCTTTCGATAGCAGGAGTTGGGGCCGGTGAGGGGGAGCTAATTCCAGGAGAGGAAATGTGTGGGCAAAGACGCAGGCAGAGCAGAAGAGCTCAGTGTGTCTGAAGGTCAGGTCCCAAGACGAGAACACCGTACACTCAGATGTGGCGAATGTGACATTCGAAAGCACTGCACCCCTAGCAGGCAACATGAAAGGCAGGGTGTGTGACAGCACCTCTCGCTTTAAGCCTAGGACACGCCAACACAAAGTGGAAGAGTGGCTGGGAAAATAAAGACAAGCCATGTTTTATGGGACGGCTTTTTAATGAATCTACCAGCAAGTGGTCAATGTGGGTTTTAGGACTCAGGTCTTGGTGGCTTCAAGTGCTCTGTTTTCTATTCTACCCCATGACGGCCCAGGCCTGTGTGTGACACAGAAGTTGAGCAGCTGGGAGAGTGCTGAAGACAATTTGACAATGCGCCTTAGGCCACTGTTTCTGGAAGCCAGTTAAGGACGGGATGACGTAGATGGGCAGAGGATAACTGGTACTACGAAACTCCTTGTCTCAATCCCATTTTACTGCAGAGAATGCCTAAAACCCGTCCTAGGAATCTGTGAAGCATCGTGACTCTACGAAGCAGCACGTGTTCAGTAGCCACTGGGAAATCTTTTGGGGGGTCTCACCACCAGGGGAAGGGAAAAGACTGTTTGCGCATGAACCTGAGGTGTGCAGTGGAGCTTGCTGCTGGATAAAGGAAAATTGGATCTCTGAACAGAAGGAACATTTGCAAAACACGCCAAGCCATCAGGTTCACAAAAGACCAATAGAGGACTGTCGCGGAGGCAAAATTTTCCCACGACAAGAGGAAAGCATCTTGTACACAGCAAAGCTGTTTTGGTTCCTGGCTAGAACCAAGGATGCTTCTGTGACTGGAAAAACAAGTATGCTTCCAGAACTCAGGTAGATGTTCAAGGCTGCATATCTTAACATAGCTGGCTCAGCCAACAACTCGAAATTTTGATGAATGAAATGGAAACATAAATTTCATAGTCTGTGGACTGTCTGTTAACCTTGGAAGGAAAAAAAATAACATGAGATGTCTCAAAATAAATATTTGGATGTTAAAAAAATAGAGAGAAGGAGAGAGAAACCTCAAAAAACATCTTTAAAAACAGTACATTGCTCCTAAGAGCTACCCCAAAGAAGAGTTGAAACGTTAGAAAAACAGAAGCTCCATGACAGTATCAATCTCTGGAGAGCTTAATTCATGGTTGCAGGCATCTGGTACTAATACAATCATAATTTCATAACTGAAAGCAAAATTTCACAATAATGCCCACAAAAAGGTTTGTAGAATTTTACTCTGCCCCGAGCAGAGGTCAAGAAGCCCAGGTGACAGAGCTGTCATTTCTCACCTCCCTGGTTTACACACGTCGAGTCCCTTTCTGTGCTCAGACACTTTGGATTAAGTCAGATGTGTTTTCAAACTACTTTGCCTCTTAATTTTAAAACCTTGTTTACTTTAAATAAAATTTCATCCATATGTTTCGGATTCATTTACACTTAACTCATCAAAATGCTGTTTTCATAAAAAGGCCTTTGATGTTCCAATTGCCTTTGGAGCTATTTTTAATAAGATTTTTTTAAGCTTCCCTACTTAGAAACAGAAAGTTCCATTTCATTGTTATGTAACAACCAGGGGTCCAAAGGGTTGGGCTCAGTGCATTATTTAAATGAAATAATGTATGTAAAATGCTTCATAAATTCCGAAGCCATCGATGCCTGTTAGTGATTAGAGTTGCTATTGTTGTTACAACCACGCAGGGGACAGAAGTTGGGAGGTTTCTCCTTCCCAGAGCAGCTCTCTCCTATTTATTTATAACATTTTCTTATTCTGTGACTTTCTCATTCTTAGTAACACATACTAATAGACACGTCAAATGACTGGTAAGATAGTAAAGGACTATGTCACAGAGCGAGCCACCACTCAAACTGACCCCCTGTTAGTGGAGGTCTCACTTGGACCTACTGTGTGTCACGTGCTGACCTTCCCTGGGGTTTGGAGTCTGGCGGGCTGTCCCTTAGGGCTCTGGGTCTGCTCTGTGTGTTATTTGCATGAATTGGCAGACTTGGACGGGAAAAGGACTCACTGAGAAGGCAGATTTGTGAGCAACCACGTGGGGGCCAGAGGGGAACTGCCAGGTCATGGTGGGGTCTGTTCTCCAGTCCCACGGACGTACCCTACGCTTGGTGGAGAGCTACGTGGAGAAGTCAGTTACATTCAATGGGGCTCTGGGAACACTCCCCCCATGCTGGGGTGGAGCCCAGCCCTACCTTGGCCTGCTGGGAGTCTTTAGCATGCATGACAGTGTCTGGTGGGGCAGTGGGACAATGGTGGCTGAGATGCTGTTGGCTGACGGACATGGCAGAGGAGTTTTGGCAACACAGAGCAGTTGCGTGTGGCTGCATCATCCGGTCGAAGTTAGCCTGAGAGCCTCCCACGGGGTCCCTAGCACCACTTTGCGGGTGTGTGTGTGTGTGTGCGTGTCCCAGGGGTCTCTCTGATCTCAGCTGCAGTCTGACGCGCACTGGGGCCACTCAGCTTACGTGGGAGAAGAGCAGACAGCCATTCTGTTGCTTCTGTCTCACGATCGTGCAGAAAGTTCTCGACCACGCTAAAGAAAGTGAACAGGAAGGCTTTGTCTCCCGGGAGCTGACCCCGACCTTGGGTGTGAAGCACACACGTTCCGCTCTCGCACGCCCGCCCCGTGGCTCGGCCTGTTGCACACCAGGCCACCTTTAGGAATTTGGACCCGGAGACGAAGCTCTGTATCTCACAATGGAGGGAGCAGTGCTGTGCCCTCGCGCACACCCGTCTTTCCCGGAGACCGGCTCCCCAGCCTCCCGGCCCTGCCGTGTGGAACAATCGCTCCCTTCAGTACACTCGCCAGCAGTCATCAGTTATTTCTCCGGGCTGTACATTTTCACCATTCTTTGTTGAGGGGGAAGAAATGAAAGTAACAAAGGGAGGAGGCTGTAAAGAACAGAGCTGTCAGAGCCGCAAATGTTGGAGTCATTTGCTGGGTCCGTGGCTTAGGGTTGCCTCTGGTTTGGGGTATTTCTCGGGACAAAGAGGCCCTATTTTAACCCGTATCTCTAGTGAAGACTGTGATAAGGGTGGAAAGGCTGGAAGAGAGGTTTTATTACAGTTCAACAACTTCAGGGACATTTCTTTCCTTTATGGAGACCTCTGGTGTCTGCTAGGCGACCTCCTATTTCATGAAACAACCCAGGCTTTTGACAACACCCGCTGAAGTTGGCCTCGTGAAGACGTTGCCTGGGAAGCCACCTGGTCCGGCTAAATTGTAATAACTGCCCCGAGAACCTAATTCCACCAGGTCTCGTTTGAAAACAGGAAAAAGTCCCCCAAATGACTCATGCTTTTTAGGTCTGGCAGTCGTGTCTGCATTGTCCTCACAGCCCCGGGTGCAACCTGCTGGCTTCCAGTTCCTCTGAGAGCCCCTGGATTTGAACGGAGACGAGAAGACAGGGTCCCTGCAGGCTGCAGGGCGAGGCGACGCGCTTTCGTGCGGAGAAGTCCGAGCGCGGCTGCACACGCGGCCCGCTGCGCTGCCCCGGCCGGGCCAGATTTGTGGACGTGCTCTGGAACCAAGATGCTGGGCACCAGGCACCACGCCTTGGAGCAGTTACAGTGTGAGCGATTTCTAAGCAAACAGCTGCACCGCCAGGCCCCGTAACCTCAGACGCCGGGGCCAGAACCTTCTCGGGGAGCAGGTGTGCTTAACGAGGAGGAGCCCCTCCCTGGGCTCGACTCCCCGAATGTCTGAACATCCCCCCTGCTCCCCAGAGATGCAACCTGATGACTTCTGAGAGCTTTGGAAAAGGCAATTCTTCTTTTATGTTTCCCCTTGGTATGAAAAACTAAAAAGTTGTCCAGCTATTACAATCTAAAGGGAAGGGCTTGTGGCTTCCAGAGGAAGCTGTTATAAAGGCACTTCATCTTCTTCTTAATTTTTTTTTATTGTTAAACCCCCCTCCCCCTCTTTTTCTGGTGGGAAGGTTGGAGGGTTTGGTCAGGAGCAAGAATGTGAAATGAAGCAAAAGGCAAAAGAACATGAAGCGTTTTCCCTGCCTGGAATGTCTCGACTTTTCTTGCTTGTGGGAAGCTCTGAGCTGGCTTCCGTCAGTGCAGGCACAATGTCACCCATGCTGCTGCGGACAGGACCGCAGAGGAGCACGCGGAGTGGGGATGGAGCCATTCGTGCACGTCTGCGGTCCCTGAATATTGGTTAAGTGCCACTTTACTGGGGGCTGAGATGACTGTTGTGATGAAGGTGGACACCGTCCTTGCAGGGGTCGAAGATGTCTCCTTCGTTAGTTGACCTCACAACCTTCGCAATCTCAACCACTGCTTACGCCTTTCGGAGAACAGCTGTTACAGTGGGAAGGCCACGTGAACACGTCTCCGGGGCGCATTTAGGAGGTGCTACCCCTGGATTACTTTTGGAAGCTGGAGTGAACTACGGTAGCCCTGTATACTATGACGTTCACTTTAAAGATGGCGTTCATCAAATGAATGCTAGTGTCACCATGGGACAGGCAGGACAGTCACAGAAAATGGCAGAAGCCTGGTTGTCATTCAAGGGGCGCAAGACCACTTTGCAGTGGTATTTGAAATTCGAGAACGTTGTTTGCATTCTCCCACGATCTCCTGATTTAACACCCCCTGACTTCTACCTCTGGGGGATCTTAGAGGACGTGGTGTCCTGTAGAAAACCGGTGACACTGGCGGTACTTTGGGAAGACACTGAAATGGCATGTCCAGTGATACAAGTGGGCACTTTGGTCAGCACTGGTCAAGCAGTAGTTCGGCATCATCAGAGTGTTTGGACACTGATGGTCACCACTGTGAGCACCTCTTGTCATTGCAGACGTCAAACGTGACTTGTACTCAACTTTTATTATCGATTTATGTTGAGTATTACAATTTTAATAGTTTTTTTCCTTTCTTAAAATGTGTATACATTTGTTGGCACCCTCTGTAGATACATATAATCTTCTATTATATTTAAAAACCTTTCGTCTGAATTATGGGACCCAACATAACATGGTATCATGTAACGGCCAGGACAGTTGAGTTCTGATTCTCGCTGATATGCACGTGTAACATCCCTCCTCTGGGCCTCAGTTTCACCAGAGGTGCCATGAAGAAGGAAGAGTTTTTAATTGCTTTCCAACTTTATGATTGTACAATTTGTTAACAGTGTCAAAGCAGATATCAAGAGAAAATGTGCAGCATGGGCTGAAGAGCTTGTCACGTGGTCTAATCCGAAAGTGAAAAGGCAGAAGGAGGGAGTCCTGTGCAGGTGGGTTAACGATGACCACGAACAATATATCGAGAAAACCAGAGAGCGGAGAGGGGCAGGAACCATCACAGGCTGTGGCGTCCGGCCACATGGGTTTGAATTCTGGCTCTACCACTCCATAGCCCGAGACGAGCTGGGGACCTGTTCTAAATCTCAGCGTCTCATCTGTGAAATGGGCTAATACTGGCACCTGCCATAGAGCAGTGTGTGAGGATTAAGTCAGACTGCCCATTCAGCACACAGTGCCCGGGACGTGGCCAGTCCTCGATGCTCAGGATCCTCAGAGCGTGGTCTGGAAACCCCTGGTGGGGGGCTTCCGTCAGGGAGTTGGAGAGGTCAAAACTGTTTCCATGACAACACTGAGATATCCTCTGCACTTTCACTCTTAGTCTCAGGAGCGAACAGTGGGGTCTTCCAGAGGTTACTGGACATGGGATGTTGTGACAGGTGGGACCGGAATCCAGTTGTCTTCGCCTAAGTTAGTCATTAAACATTTTTACCAAAATGTAAAAGAATGCTACTCTTCTCTGTCATTTTCTTTTGTTTTGGAAAATACAGTTATTTTTCATAAACATAAGTATTTTTGTTAACCAGTAATAAACTTATTATTGCTATTTTAAGTATCTAAGTAATTCCTTAATACATTGTGAGTTTAAATGTCAAACATGACACATGGCAGAAGCTCCAGCTCACATAAACAAAAGTGATTTGGGGTGGTCAATAATCTTTAAGAGCGCAGTCGTAAAAATAAAGAAAATGTGTGTTTCCTATTGCTACACAATTGCTGTAACAAAACATCACAAACTCAGTGTCTTACAAACAGCACACGTGGATTATCAGACGAGGTCGGGCGTGTTCAGGGTGGCATGGCCGTAGACACACACGTGTATTATCCTAACGGGCCGGCGGTCCGAAGTCTGAGTGCGCCCAGGACTGTGCGCCCAGGGCCGTGCGTCAGGGGAGAATCCCTCTTGTCCATTCCAACGCCTGAGGCTGCCTCTGTCCTCCCTCAGACCTTCCCCTGCTGGTGTGGTCATATCGTCTTTTGTCTCCCTGAGCTCCCGCCTCCCTCCTCTGAGGACCCCCGAGGTTCCACTGGCCCACCTAAATAATCCAGGATAATAATCTCCCCATCTCAAGATCCTTAACTTGATCACACTGGCAAAGTCCCCTCAGCCATATGACACACTTGCAGGTTCTAGAGATTAGGACAGGGACGTCTTGGGGGCCATTATTCAGTCTCCCACAATTCCATTTTGAGTAATTTACAGATTGGATTCTTAACATACAAGCCAAATAAAACAATTAAAATATATAATAGTATCTATGAAGTTGAATGCAGATATATATTATTTCTACTTAATTTGTCAACAAATATTCTTGTTTTGTTTTGTTTTGTTTTAATTTTTGTAAGTGTTTGAGTCAAACTGATGACATATGTCAGGGGGCCACATCTCAAGTACTCCCCAGAATAGCAGTTTGCAGTTTCTTTTATACATTTGAAGTGAAGAAGGGGATGTAAGGACGATGGCATGGACATGAGAGACAGCAAGGCGAGGATGGGGGTACAGGACAGTTAAGGTTCTGTGCTCTCTTGGGGGTGGTCACCCGGAGACTGGATTACAGGGTAGTTATAATTATGTGCTCTCTTGAGGGGCCTGAAAACAGGCATTTTAAAGGTGTATTAACCTAGATGTACAGAAACAATGGACAGGGCTGGCTCAAGGCCAGGAGTCGCAGGCCTGGGGCGTGACCACCCTCCATGACCTGCCTGGCTAGGGATTTGCGATCAGCTCACCCTGCGAGCCGACTTTCCACAGAGCTCTGTGTTCATCCAGTTTCCCGCTGTGGGTCATAATCAGTCTGGAGGACACGTGGGTGACCAACCTTTGGGTGGGATGGTGTGGTCTCCCAAGTGCAGAAAAGGCTCATTCCCAAACACCCTTAAACACCTACACATGTCCCTGCTTGAGAGCCGCTCCTGGAGGACGTCTTCTCTGTCCCCCTCGGGAGCGCTGCCTTTTCTCGGCGCCTGCGCAGAGCCTGGCGCAGAGCGCGCACTCCCAGCGGTTGGCTCACGTGATTCCTTCTGTCTCCCCCTTCTGCTGGACTCGCAGCCGCCCCCCAAAAGCGCGTTTCACAAAACACTTTCGTGAGATTACCGGACATAGAACAGCTACGGCCAAAACATTTTAGGAAACACGGCGTATCTTATCCTCTGCTTTGGAGATTCGTGGTGCACGTTAGCATGACAAAGGCTCTGAGAAGTCCTGGGTTGTGTGTGTGTGTGTGAGTGTGTGTGAAAGTGTGTGTGTGTGAGTGTGAGTGTGTGTGTGAGTGTGTGTGAGTGTGAGTGTGTGTGG
>PVJL010016285.1:0-21460 GCA_004026885.1 Lyroderma lyra
TGTGTGTGTGTGTGTGTGTGTGTGTGTGTGTGTGTGTGTGTGTGTGTGTGTGTGTGTGTGTGTGTGTGTGTGTGTGTGTGTGTGTGTGTGTGTGTGTGTGTGTGTGTGTGTGTGTGTGTGTGTGTGTGTGTGTGTGTGTGTGTGTGTGTGTGTGTGTGTGTGTGTGTGTGTGTGTGTGTGTGTGTGTGTGTGTGTTGGGGTGGGCTGGGGGAGAAGAGGATCCCCTATAGAATCTTTCTCCCAAGTCTCAACAATTCAGGGATAACACCAAACAAGTAAAGTTAACTTTTCCTTTAAGCAAACACATCTATGGCTTCCTTTTAGTACAGCTGACAACAGGAGAAGCCAAGCAGCGAAGCCTAACTTTTTCCAGGGACGTGCATTGCTTATAGCTCAAGAAAACGAGCAAGCAGGACAGCTTGTACCCAACTTGTCCACGGTGACTATGGCTCAAAGACAGTCACAGAAGACAGAATTTCAGAAGCATGAGGAATGACCCCTCGAACACTCAGATTGGCTTCCTCTCCTTAGAGTCCCCTCCCCATCCCAACTCCACCTTACTCCTTACCCACAATTTCCAACCCAAGTGATCTCCAGGCTGGGTGACCCCCACCACACCTCCTGCAAGGGGTGAAGAAAGGACAGAGTCCAAACCTTCCACCAAAGTTGATGAAAAACAAACTTCATCAGCAGGTCTCCCCTCCTCACTCAGCAGTGTGCTCTGCCAGCACCCCCAGACACCCCTGCCAGTGTGCTCCAAGGAGAAATAGGATGTAACTGCTCATTGGAGAAATGGGAGAGCCCTGGCCTCGTCCCATTGATGTACGCCTTTTTTGATTCAAATACCTGCAGCCCTGGGGTGTTCAGAGTCCCCTCTTAATTTCCTCTGTGGGGCCATTCCCTGAGGTCTTTCCTCCCTTCTCAGGAGACGGGATGTGAGCTAAGTTTGTTTTTCTCCTCTGAGGAACTGGAGGGAGTTTACTAAATAATATTCCCACATATTTCACTCAATCTTCTCAATTGCCTTGTGAAACAGATATTGTTATCGCCATCTCACAGGAGTGAAACCGAGGTTCTGAAAGGTTCAGTGATTTGCCCAAGATTGCTGAGAACGTAAGTCCTGCAGCCTAGAATTGGACTTCTGCCCCTGACTCTGAATTCTGTGCCAGACTCGCCAAATCTAAGTCTGGGGGCTGATGGGGGCAGGACTGTGGTGTAGGAGGCAGAATCTCAAAGCCCTAATTTTCCCTTCTTTTAGGAAGCCCAGACATTAGGGTAGAAAAACACACACTTCAAAGAGAAGAAAGAAAAAAATACACAGTAGTCCTTAAAGCAATGGCTTTAAGCTGTTGTTTTTTTTTTTACACCATCACACACAGTAAAAAATGTTTTATCTCTTGACCCAGGATATCACATAAATATATCACATAAATAAATAAAAAACCAGATATATAGTTTTGCCAAGAGTGATACACGCTGATATATTTTGTTCTACTCTATTGTATTCTTTTTTATTTCTGTTTGATAATAGTTTTGACCCACAAAACTCATAATTACCTACAAACAGATCTGACCTGCAGTTTGAAAAATAACTGCCTGAAAGCATCAACTCTGCATTCAGAGGCGAGCTCTCACAGTATTCCCATGCGAAGAGCCAACTGGGCTTGTGCCCAACGCACAGTATGTGTTCAGGAAATACTTGTTGAACTCTGGACTTTTAAGAAACCAATAATCCACAAGTTAAACAATTTGTTCTGGAAGCTCTCCAGTTTGTTTTATGTGCAAGAGGTAATCCTAATTCTAAATCTCAACAAACAAATTGTTCACAAAACACAAAGCTAGGGGTTGATCTCTGGTGTGAATCTAGACTTGAAACTCTCAGATAAAATACGAGCTGATGGATTTCATTCAACAAGCATGAATTAAGCATCCTTTCTGTACTGCCCACTGTCCTAAAAGCTAGAGATACAGAAACAAATCAGACCCAGTCCCTGCCCTCAAGGGGTTGGATGGTGGTGGGAGACTGAGTAATGAAGCCAGAATTACACTGTAGTATACCAGGGTGGCACAGGCTGCCCTGAGAACAGGGGCAGAACTAACTGCACTTAAAAACTAGTGAAATGCTATTTTCCACCTCCGTATCAATGAGATCAAGGGGGAAACCAGCAAACCCATTTGCTGATGATGGGACTATCAAGTGGTATAAATCTATGGAAGGTAATTCAGCAAATAACTTTGAAAACTAAAAATACACTTGACCCAACAGCTCTGCTGTTAGGTATTTATCCTACAGATATAGCTCCATGCGCACAAAATAACATGTACAAGGATACTAGTTACAGCATTATTTGTCAATGCAAATTGACTAAAAAAGACCCAATTGTTTCTCAGTAGAAGACCAGTTAATAAGTCACATTATATTTATTTAGAATCATATGCAGCCCGTTAGAGAATGAAACAATTCTATATGTATTGATATGGAAACACATCCAATATTGTTAAGTGAGAAAAGCCGCATGCAGGGCTATGTGTGTATGTGTCAGGAGTGGGGGTAGGCAGAGGAATATTTGAAAATGTGTAAACTATGTCTGGAATGATACACAAGAAACTGATAACATCAGCTGCGCTAAGGAGGGCAATGAAGTAGAAGAAAGTCAGAGCTAGTTTCTATGGAACCCAATCTAAGATACTGTGTATGTATGCAAACATACATGCAGTATACATACATTTCTTTACAAAGGAAACTAAAAACCTCCTGGAGTGTCTGAAAAAAATTGTAAATGAATGAAAAACTAGAGGTTCCTGGAAATAAAGCCTAAATATTATATAAATATCTGTTTTGTACCATTTAAGTTAAAGATTTAACAGAATCTTGCTTTAAAAAACACACACACACAGAAGTTTCTCTTTAAACATAAGAGAAAAGAAGGGAGAGAAATAAAAAATCTAATCAGGTAAGAAAGAAAATGCAATGGGGGGAGGGAAGTGAAAGAGGAATAGTTAACAGGGTAAACAAGATCTATTAAAAGTAAATCCCTATAAAATAACAAAAATAAGATCGTGAAGTCTTGATGTAATACTGCAGATTTCTGGAATATAATAGAAAGATCAGAAATACATCCTAATTTTCATAAAAGTTTTAGTATATGATGGAGATATCACAACACAATGAGATAAAAATTTTTCAATAAATGGTGGAGGGCTAACTGATCAACAATTTGGGAGGAAGAGAAAACTTTAGACCCTCATTTTACACTACATATCAAAATGAATTTCATTGGATTTAAAGATCTAAATACACTTAAATGATGTCCAGAAGAAAATAAGATTGACTATTTATCAAAACGCTAGTGAGAAGGTGGTTCCATGATCCTGCTATAAGAAGCAATAGTGCTATTATTATACTATACAGATAAGAATAAAGTACTTACACCATAAAAAATTTCAGAAAATTTTACATGTAACATCATCAAAGTAAAGAAAAAACAACATACTAGACAATATAGTTATAAAAAACATAACAAAAAAAGTGAATATTATTGGTAGCTCAAGAACTCCTACAAGTTTATTGGAATCTCATTGAAACTTCAGGGGATAACTAAACAAAGACTAGTAACAGAACAATTCACAAAAGAACAAATATGAGTGAATTTGTGAAAAGATATTCAGTTTTACTAGTTATCAAAGAGAAGCAGATTAAAAGAAGCATGTTTTGGTGTGTTGTTTTTTTACTAAATTAATTAACTTTACCAAATTAACTCTTTTATTAAATTAACCTCCCCCAAAATTAAAATGCCAATTCCCAAATCTGGAGATGGTGTGATATTGGTACCTGTATTTCTTGTGGGTATCATAAAAATAATGTCATCTACAGCCGCTCCTCACTTAACAACCTACCTGTTCAATGACTGCTCCGACTTAGGACCAGCTCTCCAGAACAGGGAATCCCCTTTCTCCATCTGTGTGGGTCTCAGGAACCCCATTTCAGTCTTTGTCTGGTTCCCAGAGTCAGTTAATGTTCACCATATGAAGCGTTCACAATCACGCAAGCCTACATATTTTATTTATAATTTTGGTGTAGCGTGGTATCTATTGAAAACTACATACACTATGGTGCCAAGACACACAAGACATCACATTTAAGCTCCTCATTTTTCGACCAATTCACTTAACAACCTAGTCGTAGAACCAGAACTTGATTGTTAAGTGAGGAGTGCCTGTGTTAGGAAAACAAAGTCCTAAAAATGTTCATGCCCTTTGACCTAATGCATCTCTCTTAGAGGATGGGTCCAATGCAGAGGAGCAGAAGCATGAAGTCATTGCCAAAGTCCAGGCTTCCATCCTAACACGGCCTGCCCATGACAGGCCTTCCCTGCCCACGTCCCTCCCTATGCCTCTGCTGCCTGATAGAGTAGCCACGCGCTGCATGTGGTGAGCCAAACTGAGCTGTGCTGTAAGTGTAAACTGCACACCAAATTTCAAAGACTTACGGGGAAGGAAAGAAAGCAAAAATATAGATCAATAATTTTTATATTCATTGCACATCAAAATGACAATATTTTGGATATATTGGCTTAAATAAAATATACTATTAAAATTAAGTTCACCTTTTTACTTTCTTTACTTTTTCAATGTGGCTACTAAGAAATTTTAAATTATGTGTGTGGCTCACATTCTATTTCTTTTGGACAGCACTGTCTTAGAATTTTCCCAACCTAATATGACCAATATTTGGGGTGGGGGGAAAGGGTGGGAATCATCTTTACTTCTAATTGACACCATTCTCTGTAGTTAGTGTTGTGGCAAAGCTGACTTTTTTTTTTCTTTAAAAAAAAAAGGAAGAAGAAGAAGAAAGGGTAAGTAGATGGCTCAGAAGAGGAAAGGGCGTCTGCATAATTATTGCTCCCATGCCTTGCTCCCATGCCTGAAGTTCTCAAATGAGCCACAGTGTTGGTTTAGGTTAAGAACTGATTGTCTTAACCAGAAGTAGCCACTCCCTCCTATGAATGTAAAACCTTGAGTTTAGGCTGGAAACTTTAGAGTTATCCCTAATTTTTCTCTTTATTCATAACCTTGTGCTGTAGTTATCTTGTCTAGCTTCAAAATATATTTGGAATCCAACCACATCTCACCTTCCTCACTCCTATCACTCTGATCCATGCCACCATCATTTCAGCCCTGGATTATTGTGGCAGCCTCCTCGCTGGCCTGAGGCCTCTCCTCTCACACCCCTGGAGCCTGTCTTCATACACAGTGATCCTTGCAATATGTAAGTCAGATCGTGTGACTGCTCCCTACTCAATACTGTCCCATGGCTTCAGAAGAAAAGACAAAGTCCTTACCATGGCCTGAAGGGTGCTCTGTGATCTACCCCTGCCCCTCCACTAACCTTATATTGTACCCACACCCTCTTGCTCACTGCCCTCCAGTCACACTGGCCTACTTGTTCTTCTTGGAACACACCAAGCATACCCCCCTCCTCAGGGCCTTTGCACCTGCTATTCAGTTTGCTTGGGAAATTCTTCCAGATATTTGGATGACTCACTCTCTCCCTTTCTTCAGGTTTTGACTCAAATGCCCCCTTATCCAAGAAGTCTTCTCTGACCTCTCATCTAAAAAAATCACTTTACTCTGCTTTATTTTCCTTCAAAGCACATGTCACATGTTGATATATTGTGTATTTATTCATTTACACTCTCTCTTGTCTTACTAGAACCTAAGAACCATGAAGCCAGGGGTTTTATCTGTTCTGTTCACTGGTTTAGCCTCAGTACTTACAATAAAACATAGCCTGTAATAAGTGCTCAGTATATTATATATTTATTAAATGATTGTGTACGCCTTTAACCTTTGTCATCTGTTTGGTTCATTTGGCAAGGTCTCAAATTGTTACCTTTGCATATGCACACATGCTGTCTTTTCAACAGAAACATAAGCTTCTTAAGGACCAGCCACAACTGAGTCGTTAAGCACAGTGCCTGGCATAGAGAGGACACTCAGAGATTATGCTGTTGACCGATTTGGAGGGAAGACACATTAGGACAATAACAGCTATAACCATTCTGCCTAACCAGTAGTTGGCAGGGCCCTGAGAAGAAGAAGTGCAGGACAGGGCAGCCCATTCAGGAGAAGATGTGGGGTTTGGGGTTCTGCCCTAGAAGTGGGTCCAAATTAAGTCCTCTGATATTGAAAGAACAATAAGGGAGTGCCTTTCCCACCCCACAATTTTACCTAGAATTGGTCTTTCCAAGTTTGTTTACAACTTAACAGTTCTTTGAAACTGAATAGGGCCTCTCTCATTAATTAGTGCCAAAGGTCTCCACTTAACAGATGCTAAACAGAAGCAAAGCAAAGCTGGCAGTGGTTTAAGGTCACATGGAGTCATTGCTCAAACTGAGGCCCCACCAGGTCTCATTTCCCCAGCCCCAGCACCCTCCAACCTCCCTAGAACAGTACAGCGGGGTCCCAAGAGGGGCATCTGGGCCCCAGGAGAGCAGGTCCCGTTAGCCCATGCTCTCACTTCTGCAACAGAGTCCTCTCACACTAATTCTAGCAGCCAGGCCATTTACCCGACTCAAGGGACTCGGGCCACTTTCCAATGTCGATAGCAATGTGTTTCCCAGAGGAGAAAAGGACAAATGAGGAGACTGAAGACAGTGCTAGCAGCAGAAGAAAAAGATACCATTGAGTGTATGCTAAGCCAAAGACGCAGAGGCCAGGAGTAACTGGGAGCCTTGTTCGGAGCCCAGATTTGTACAGGAAGGACCCAGGTGGAGGAGGAGGCATGAGCTGAGGTGGACTGAGGACACAGAGCAAACGCCCCAGGGGGTGGGGCAGGAGGAGAGGGACATATTTTAAGTAACCTTAAAAGACTTGTTTTAGCACAACTCAGGAAATGAGAAGCAGATGGGTTGGTTTGGAACTTGTTTACGCATTATTGGCTTCCGCAAAGCTTCCAGGACAGAGTTAGGACTGGAGAGAAGGGGTATTTTAGGCAAATATTGGCAGGGCCCCCATTCTGAGAGAATGAGGCCTCTCTTAATCAGGTCATCTGCCCCTTGAGAAGCTAGCATTTAAGCTGAAGGATCCTCATTCTCCCAGTCCAGAGCAGGTCTGGCTAGAATAAACACAGTGGACTCTCCGTTAACCAGAACTCAAGCAATGGACACTCTCAAGCAACCAGCAAAATGTTTTCCAGTTGCTTGAGATTTTGCCAGTTATTTGAGAGTGCCTGTTGCTTGAGTTCCAGTTAATGGAAAGTGTATTTACATTTATCCGGCATCTACCAATCCCCATGGGTGCTGAGAGTTTACTGTATTGATTTGATATGTAGTGCTGATCTGCTTATACTTAAGGGAATTAGGGTAAAGACACCTGCTCTCTTGCCTTCGTGTCACACACTACTCAGCAGAGAAGCAAAAACAGAGGCCTGGGCCTGGAGATGATATGGAATGGTTCACACCAAATAACCTGAGGTTTGTAGAAGGCTTGTTAAACCAGATTTTTGGGTCATACCCCCGGAGTTTCCACTCAGTAGAGCTGGGGTGTGGCCCAATGGTTACACATTGGAATCACCTAGAGATTATAATGCACTGATGGCTGAGCCCTATTCCCAAAGATTCAGATATTAACAGTAAGGGGTATGACTTGGGCATTGTTTAATGCTCTCTAGATATTTCTAAGACTCAAACAAGTTTGAGAACCACTGATCTACTTCTCTTTTACCTGCCATCAACATTATATCCCCAGTTTAATTTCAATTTACCTTCATAACATGGCTTCTAGGGGGATTAGGACTATAGGAGACCAGGGGATCCAAATTAGGTATAAACCTAGATTAGGTGAAAAGCCTAAAAAAATATTGCTGTCTGAGACAAAGGCCATTAAAAATCTATGTAAATACAAGCAATTACCCTTTTATGTAATCTGCCTAGGAAATAGCACTCCTAAAAAATGTTTTGCAAGTAAGTTGCTGCTTAGAGACAGAAGAAGTAATCATCTTTAATGCTTATTGAGCACTTATTATGTGCCATGTATTCTTCCTAGTGCTTCCATTTTAAACTCACTTAATTCCCACAATAGCTCAATGCTGTGGATACTGTCATCAACCCCCAATTAACAAGTAAGGAAACCAAGGCACTGGGAGCTGAATTAATTTGTCCCAAATCACACAGTTAGCCAGTGACAAAGAGTTGTCTCTCAAACTTCGATGTGCATCTGAATTACCTACATAAGTTTAAAATTCAGATGACCAGGCCTCACCACAAACCACTGGATCAGGATCTCCTGAGATGGGTCTTTATCAAAATTATTGTTAATAAACTCTCTAGAGACTCAGTTCTTCAACAAGTAAATGAGACCACTGTTGGAATTTAAAATGAAGGCTTTGGAATTCGATTTTCCTAGGTTCAATTCTTTCTCTACAACTTTTAACTGAAAACTTTGAACAAGTTACTGAGCCTCTCTCTGAGTGTCCTTTTCTTCATCTGGAAATGAGAATGATAGTACTTAGTATGGGAGATTGTTCTGAGGATTAATTACATGGGTCTAAGGCACTCAGCACACTGGCAGGTCCATTGCCAGTACAGCAGAAGGACATTCTGAGACATTAACCAGGTCTTCCCTGATGCCATCCACACCATGCACATTGCTGCCCTCTTTTGCTCTGAAGTCCAAGGCATGCCCTGCCCAACGGAAAAGTGGGGTTACTGCAACTTGCATACCAAGCAAAGGAATGTCAGTTGCTTAGCTTTTGAGGTTCAAATGAGACTTCTGAACCCAAGACCTACCCTTCAGAGAAAAGAATTTCTGAGCATTCAGAAAATATCTGGGCCTAACCAATAGATAAATAAGACTAGTCCAAAAGAACTCCTCCCCTTTTCTCCTTCCAAGATAACCAGCCCTCAGGCAATGTAGTAGCATTCCTTCATTACCTACTATTTCCAAGACCAAATTTACAACTAGCACAATAAATACATAAAATTGAAAGCCACTTACTTCTTGGTGGCATCCAAGGAGGTAATTAACATTATCAACAACATCTATTATGTTGTAAGATTAATTGCTTCCCTGCAGTAGGTGGTTAAAAATGAATTTTTATTAACTTTCAACAAAGAAATTTTCTGTTCCTTAACCTAAGTCTTACCTTTTCCCTGATTTTTGCATCTATTACAACCCTAGTCTTTGTCATCCATTGCACACTGTGAGTCCCCAGCTTTCAGATCACCTTATAGAAAGGCCAGTGGATGGATCTCTGCAGGGCCACTTCCTTTGTGCCCAGGGAAAATTAAAGCAAGAGAAGTACTGCAAAGCAGCAGCAAAGCAGATCTGGGTTCTGATTCAGGGAGCCCAGAAAGATCTTGCTCTTTCCCAAGCCAGCTCTCTTTCGTAGCACTGACATATCACAGGATGTCAATATCTTACACTTGACTGTGGCTTCTCTTTGTCATCTTCGAAAGAGGTTTCTACACATAGAGAGATAATATTGTTTCTTTGCCCCCAGATCAGTTGGTGCTTAATCCATGCTACTTGACTCAAGCCATCATCAAGCTCCTCCATTCTAGACATTAAAGTGCAATTTTTGCTAAGGAACCAAAGAGTCTTTCCTGTGAAGTGTGATTTAGGTCATTCCTCCAGAATTCTGATTTTAATTCATTGCTGGCATTTCTAAAGTAGTTTAGGGTGAATATCTGAGATAAATGAGTCATCTCTGTCCTTCTATCTCTTCTATTCCCCATTATTTTCTAACTTAAACATTTCAGGCCTAGGAATTATTTTATCTTCCCAATGCTGGCAACAGGCAAGTCATTCTGTAAAATATATTGGGGAATTAATGGACTTGCATTTTGGAAGAAGTAAACAAAAGCAGGTAATATATATATGCCTGTTTATCTATAGACACACAGTATTGGAAGCTGAAAAATGGTTGAATAGTTCCAAGCCAAGCTTGTCATTAAGTAATGAAAACCCCAAACAGCCAACCAACAATTTGGCTTTTCTCAAGCTGTCAGTGGGAAGCAGCAAGAAGTAAAATGTTAGTGGTGCCTTATGGAGTTAAGAAGATACTATAGTTGCCCCTGTGTTCTCAATCAAGGCAACCCTCCCATATGGCATTGAGGACACTCTCAGATTCCAGACTTCAGGGGAAGTTGGGAGGAATCTTGCTCCCATCTTTGGTGGGGAAACAGATGTGGTTAGGAAACCTAAGATCAGTCACCTGGGGGATTTGGGAGAAAGAGGGAGCCAAAGACAAGGCACCATGAGGCTTTAAAGGCTCCTTCTTCAGTGAGCACTTGACAGCTGGCAGGACCAAGGTTATCAGCCTCAGCGTCTGCTCTTCTCCCATTCGAAGTGCAAACACTTCCACTAGCTATTGCACAGGAACAGTATGAGAAGGCTCCAATCCACTCCTGTATAGATGTAGTCTTCACTCTACATATGATATTTTTATAACTAACATTAGTATGGCATCCTACAGTTTATAAACACTCTCAGATATGTGATCTTATTTGATCTAGTTGCACACAAGCCTTATCAAATGTGTGAATATCATGAGCCATCAGGAAATATTGGTGGTAATGAGGTTCTCCAGACCTTGTCCCAGTCAGGGAAACCCATCAGTATGATTTTGCAAATACCATTAGTTTATTTGATAATGGACAAAAAGCAAATTGCAGGACACTTTGTATAATGTGAACCCATTTGTGTGAAAGAAATATGGGTATGGGTATATATGTATAGAGATAGATAGCTTCATTTGTGTGTCTATACACATAAATACACACACACACACACACACACACACACACACACACACACATACATTCAAATGGTTGTATATGCAAGGGCTGTTCAGAGAGAATCCAGCCATGTAAATGTTCTCATTATATTGACAATGGCTGGATTTTTTACGGACAGCCCTCATATATATACAATTGTATAATGAATATTAATGCCATTTGTTTTGTATATATTTATAGTATTTATTTTATATAATATATTATAATTAAAACATTATAAGATACATTTAAGAAAAAGCTTATTGTGATTATTTCACAATGTATACAAATATTGAATCATCTTGGACACCTGATACTAATGTTTTCTGTCAATTATACCTCAATAAAAATAGGTAGATAGGTAGATAGATAGATATATAGATAGATAGACAGATGCAGACAGACAGATAATTTAGGCCAGGAAGATAAAAGCTAATTGTTGTTAATGTTTCTTTTTCTCACCCTTACTTAAGGGAAGAAAGGTGGTCATTGTGTTGTTAGTGTAAAAGTCTGGGTCATGCTGTATTTGGGAGACAGGCCTTAGGAGGAAAAAGACCTCAACAGGAAGGCAAGAACCCACTCCAGTAGTTTTGTCCCCATGGCCTATACAAGCCCTAAGCTGCCAAGGGCTAGCGTGACAGCTGTATTGCAGAAGAAGGACATCTTCTGTTCCTGAGAACAACTCAAACTCATCCATGGGTGGTCCAGTTCATGTTTGAATCAGAAGATCAAAAATATAAGACTGTACATACCCACTCCCTGACCAACTAATCATACAGCCGTGGACTCACATGTGTTAGGGCTAAAACAGAAAATGATGCCAAGTCATGTACCAACTTCCAGGGAGATAATTGGGTGTCACGAGAAGAACAGGGAATTTGAATCAGGCACTTCTGGGTCTGAACCTCAGCATGGCTACTTACTTACTTGGATCCATGGTCATGATCTTAAGCTCTCTAGGCTTCAGTTTCCCTCTCTGTTAAATGTGACCAATAATACCTATATCACAGGATTATTTCATATATACGTTTCAGTGATCCTCTATAGAAATGATGCATATGCTATTCACTCCCCATGAACACCTCACACCTGCCAAGCCAACTCTTCTTTCAAAATTAGTTCAAGTAGCACCTTCTCAAAAAGGCAATTAGATGCCTCTCTTCTGTGCCCCAAAAAGACCATGTGAAATAACGCATAGTTTTTATCCCACAGCATTAGAGTTGTTATTTTCTAAAAAGAGGCTGTCTTTCTACTCTGACAAAGGACTCAGTACCAGTAACATCACTGGTGCAGGTAAAACTCAAGAAAGGGGCAGGTATGCAGGTGCCTGTTCTCCCTGGATTCTGCAGAAAGGCAGGGTCAGGTTGGGGTGCAGCCAGAGGTACTACAGGCAGAGCTCCTGAGGAGGAATCCCCTGTTGATCTTCATGGATCAGCTTGAGAGGGGCTTTACTGGGTTGAGGTACACGAGTAAATATTTTGGAGTTCAGATACTAAGCAGTATGAGTTGAGGGGTGTACTTCTTAGGGAAGTGCTTGAAATGTCCAGCTAGAGGTCTTGCGTTCTCCTAGTCCCACAGGAAATTGAAGTTAGGTTCAGTCAGCTCCTTCTATTAGAGAAAGAGGGAGCTAGCCCATTGTCAAACAACCCCAAAGTTCCTGGGACCATTCACTGGCCAATCCTACTTGTCACACCATACTTTCTACACATATCCCCCAAACCTAGCTAAGTACCTAGTGCACCAAAGGTACTCAATAATGACTAGAGCCATCGCTTATTGAGCACCTACTACATGCAAGTACCTTGACCTACTTACATATTTTATTATTAGTTCTCACAATGACTATGCAAAATAGGTATTTTTAGCTCCTTTTTATAGATGAGGAAATTGAAACTTGACAAGGCTAAGTGACTTACCTAAGGTCTTATAGCTAGTGAATGGTGGAGTTGGAATCTGAACCCACATCTCAAGGATTCCAAAGTCGATACTCTTAGCCCCAAGCTATGTAGCCTCTCATCAGGAAGCGCTCTCCACCCCGCCCACATCCCCACCATCTTCGTCTCTGTCTCCATCTCTCTCGTCTGTGGGTAAGTACTCACCACTTCTTTTCCAGAAGTCCATGCCTTGCGAGCCCTCCTACTAAAGTGTGCTCCTCCAATGAGGCCTCTTGTGTCTTCTCTGTCATAAGCTGGCCTGGAATTTTTTCTTACCTACAGCCAGTCTACTCTGCTCTCTATCTTTCAAACCCAGCGTGTTCTTTAAAAGCAGAGGTTCATAAAAGCCCACAGAAAGTTAAATGGAGATAAGTTAGGAGCAGAAACAATTAGGAGCCTAAGAGACAGAAACCAAACCAGGTTACTTGGGGGGGCCCTAGGGGACAGAGTAACCCAAGATCAGTCAAACCCGGGCCCTGAAGCAGGTGAGGCCTCTGGCCTTTTCACTCAGCAAGGTGCCTAGAGAAAAATGCAGAATGTGATGACTGGCAGAGGAAGCTGCTGTATACCCCAGGGACTGCTGAACCCTAACAATCACCATCTTTGTTCCGCTCCTCCTAATCAAAAGCGTTTATTAAGTAGCTTAATTATTAAACAAAACAGATAGAAGGAAAAGGTGACAAGTCGGAGGGCTGAACTGAGCTTTTCAGAAAGCCAGAAAAATGACTTGGTGTGTGTAACATTTCATTTGGAGAACAAAGCGGATATCCCTGATCCAGCTGGGTACATTGCTACACCTGTAGGAGAGAGATAGGAGAGCAGACCATTTTTTCTCCTCTTCCAGGCACAAAAAACCGTGAGCTTACATCTGAACTGGCAAGCTTCAAGAATAAATCCATAGGATTTATTCTCCCAACCTGGGCCATAGAACTGACAGAATCACAGGAAAAGGGAATATATAATATCTGTTCATGTCAATGTTTAGAATTTTCTAAGTGGGAGGACATTTTATTTGCAAATTGACTAGAGCAAGCTTGTCCAACCCATAGGCCGCATGCCGCCCAGGACGTCTTTGAACACAGTCCAACACAAATTCGTAAACTTTCTTAAAACATTACAAAAATTATGTACAGATCTTTTTTAGCTCATCAGTATCATTAGTGTTAGTGTATTTTATGTGTGGCCCAAGACAATTCTTCTTCTTCCAGTGTGGCCCAGGGAAGCCAAACGGTTGGACACCCCTGGCTAGACCATAAGCAACTTGAGGTAAGAAATTGTGCTCTATTTCTTTTGGAATTCTAAGATGAAATTCAGTGCCTGGCACACAGTGGGTTCTCAGTAAATATTTACTAGGATGAAACTGAAGGCAGAAGCTGAGTCTTGTACAACTTTGTATTCCCTTCAGTGTCCAGCACTCAATGAATGAATGACAGAGGCATTAATGAATGAGTAATGCAGAGGTTTAGATTTGCCTCTGAAGAAAAGCATCTGCCTTTGTAAATAGTGCTTTCACGTCCCTAATTACTTAAGAAGTCCGTGTTCACTTCCTAATGTTGTCTTGCTTTTACTCCCTTGGAAGACAGAGAGCTCTTGCTAAGCTAAATCTGGCTGCTAAAAAGAGGCAGTTCTGCAGACTTCATCCTCCTGAAGAGTGAAATCAGCAATCTCCAACGTTGTGGCTTTCCTGGACCACACCGGAGGAAGAATTGTCTTGGGCCACACATAAAATATACTAACACTAACAATAGCTCATGAGCTTAAAAAAAAGGGGGGGGGGGGTCACAAAAAAATTTCATAATGTTTTAAGAGTCTGCGTTGGTCCACATTCAAAGTTGTGTTTGGGCCGCAGGTCGGTCAGGCCTGAGTTAAACAGTCCTGACACTCTAGAGCCACGAAGGCATTTCTTCTTTTCCTGTCTGGGCAAGGTCAGGCTCCTGAGATCCTCGTGGGAGATGGACTAATTTGCCTCCAACCTTTCTAGTTTCCCACTGTCTATTCTCTCCTGTCCTGCCAGTTCTCTGCCTCACTCTAGCTGTGTTTTGAATCCCTTTGTTTAGCAGCTCCAGCTTCTGCCAATCAAGTAAAATCTCATCTCTCTCTCTCTCAGTTTAGTGCATGTACATAGAAAGTACATTGTGATCCTATGCCTAGCCAAGAAAGGACAGTGTGTGGGAAACTGAGGCAGGAGCAGGGAGGAGCAGGAGTTTTTCCTTAGGAGCATCCTGAGCAGAGGGCTCTCTTTCCCACTTGCAAACAGAGACAGGTGCCAGTCACAGAAGGGGCTCCACTTGGAAGGCAAGGTGCCCCCCAATACTATATTAGCTCCCCTGCAAATACATAAAACCTCCCCATTTCACAGCTGAGGGACGGAAACTCTGAGAGGTTAGGAGCCCAACCCCTCCAGGTTGAACTAGGTACCCATCCCCTAGGCTCCCCTGATGGGCCCCCCATTTTAGCATTTATCACACTGTGATACAGTGATTTATTTACGTACCTCTTTCTACTCAATATTTTGTATGCTCCCTGAGGGTAGAAACTATGCCTTTCATCTCTGTCATTTTCAAGGATAAAGCCCTCAGTAAATGCTTGCTGAATGAGTGACTTGCTCACAGTCCCCAGCTCATCTGTGTCCAAACTGGGACCAGAACCAAGTCCCCTGTCCCACCAAATCCTGTATCTTGCTGTTGTACAGGGATATTTTCTGGAAGAAAATGGGATGCAGACTTATAGAAAGAAGCTAATGAAGCATTTGGCAGGTTTAGGAACTATTTTGAGAGGTTTTTGGTTGTTTTTTGTTAGTTTGTTGTTGTTTTGTTTGTTTTGGCTTTCATTTTCCTTTCTTCTTGATACTGTTATGAACTCTAGGCAGCTACAGCTGAGCCGGGGTTGCATCTATAATCCTTGCCCCTGAAATAACTGAACTCATCTCCTCTTTGTGGGGGGGTTAATGAAAGTGAAGGTTGAAAATCTCCACAGACAGCTTTCAACCCCCCTTTGTACCCTGCTGCCATAGGTCAACAAACACTTGGAAGTAATTTGGGGATGACTGAGAGGAAATGTCAAAGGCTTTGATCCATGGTTCTTAAAACATTAGAGTTTTCTGATCTTGTTGGTCCTGAACAACTAGGCTGGAAATCTCACGAGAAAAGGTTTGTTTCCTTCCTCATCTGGTCACATGTGTTGATCATAGAGGTCCCGTTCTGGTCACCAACAAGCAAGATGCCAATATCTGACTCTGAGGAAATGAAGGTGGCCACTGAGAAGAGAGAGGAACCCAGGCCTGTGTTGCTGCTGAGGACAAAGGGATCACCCGGCTCCACAGGAATACCCAGAATAGAAAGACAGCAGGCACAGGGGCCTGAGGACTGTGTTTGCAGTGGTCAAGAGCCCGGTCTCTGAGACTGGACATGTCTGGGTTCCAGCCCTAGTTATCTACCTACTAATTATCGTTTCCCTGGACAGGTTACATGACATCTCTATGCTTCGGTCCTCATATGCCAAAAGTCATGCAAAGCAATGAGCTAATACCTGAGGGTGTACTCCTCTCCTTAGCCCTTCCAGTACCATTCTGCATCCTTTTCTACATCCCTGCTCTGTACCCTACTGACTGGTTTTGAAGACTGTATCACCCAATGTCCTTTGCCCTCTGGTTCTGGTTGGGTTCAGCCAAAGGTGGTTACTGGTAGAAGATGGGACTCTCAGAGGAATCAGAGCGCAGGGCCTTTATTCCCCTGACTTTCAAAATGCTAGGTCACCAACTCAACAGAGGCTGCACACTTCTCCCTCCATCCCCAGCTCCTGTCAGGCAGCTCTCTGAGCTAGCTAAGCTCTCCAAGTGTTCACTAACTCTGCTTTCTCCCCTTCCCCTTCACACCTAGAGAGGCTAATGGCCTCAGCACCCCTCGCTGGGCCAACTAGCCTTATGCACACTTCTGCATGTACTCATATAGACCCTTTTTAAGATTCTCTCCATTTTACTACTTAAAAGTCCCATTTATCTCCTTTCTAGACCATGACTAATGTGCCTGGCATATATTACGTGTTCAATATGTTTCTACTCCTTATGCCTCTCCTCCTATATCTGTATCATCATCACCCTCTTCATTCTATTACCATCTCAGTATAAAGCAGAAAATCTAGAGCAGAGGTTCTCAACCTATAGGTCACGACCCCTTTGGGGGTCGAACGACCCTCTCACAGGGGTTGCCTAAGACCATTGGAAAACACATATCAGATATTTACATGATGATTCATAATAGTAGCAACATTACAGTTATGAAGTAGCAACGAAAACAATTTTATGGGGGTCACCACAACATGAGGAACTGTATTAAAGTGTTGCGGCGTTAGGAAGGTTGAGAACCACTGGTCTAGAGGGAGATGCTATTAGTTTTCTACTGTTGTATAACAAGCTACTGCAAACCCAGAGGCTTAAAACAACACATCGTTGTTTCACAGTTTCTGTGGCTCAGGAGGCCAGGCCTGGCTTAGCTGGGTTCTCTGCTTCAGAGTCAAACTAGGGTGATAACAGGGTGTTGGTGGGGCTGCAGTCTCACCAGAGGCTTGACTAGGGAAAGTTCTACTTTCAAGCTCCCTCAGATTGTTAGAATTTATCTCTTTGCAACTGTAGGACTGAGGTCCCTGTTTTCTTGCTGGCCACTGTCAGGTGCCAGAGGCTGCCTACAGTTCCTTGCCATGGAGCCCTTTCTATTACCCCTCCCATCGTACGACGCTTACTTCTTCAAAGCCAGCAATGCAGAAAGAGTTTTTCTGACTTACGCATAAGAGAGAACCTAGGCCCTCTTTAAAGGGCTTTTACCTGACTGAATCAGGCCCACCCAGGATAATCTCCCTTTTTATTAACTCAAAATCAACTGACTCGGGACCTTAATTACATTGAATATTTCTCCACTTTGCCATATAATGTAACCTAATTAAGAAAGAACCATCCTTTGTGACTCACAATTTCAACCTGTGATTTGAGGGAGAGGATTACACAAAGGTGTGGACGTGAGGAAACTGAAAATTATTACAGGTCACCTTAGGATCTGTCTGCTGCAGATATCCCCCTTTTAACTGGGCCAACTCTAGAAACCCCTCAAAACCATAAATATTTATCTTCAGAAGATTTGGGGATGGCATAGATATTTAAAAAAAACAACAACTAATTTTCCAACAATGCCAAGAACAAAAGAGGTGATTCTTAGTTCAGCAAGTTTAGTACATCAGTTGGCAACATACTTACTGACCACTTTAGTCAGTGTCTAATATAGAGCCTGCTACACAGACAGCATTTGATGAAAATCTGTTGAGTTACTCTATCTATATATTCTCTTTATCGGTTTCTTCACTTTTTCTTATTTCCTCATGAATGAGGTTTTTCATTTGTTTTCTTTGATTCTTTTAATTTTAAAAGTACTTTATAGGTCTGTTGTATAAAAAACTAACAAAGAAACAAAAACAAATGTATAAAATAAAAATTAAAATCCATCTTTTCCTCGATTCTGCTCTCTTTGGAGGCACCATTTTGGACATGTGTTGTGAGCATACAGTATATATTTATTTGCTCCTTGGTTTGCCTTATTTTTTTAATGACCTCTTTGTATGTATTAGCATGTGTAGCAGAAACCCTACCACTTCCACACATAACAGCCTGACTTCCAATGACCAGAATCTCCATCTTGGTTGGGTAGCTCCCTCCAGCCACAGAAAACAATTTGCCCATGGATGGTTGGTTGGAAGTACTTGAGAATTAAGATCCCTCTGGAAGACAGGCTTCAACAGTGACTGAAAGTTATAGGAGTGTAACTACCCCAGCTCCCTGGCCCCTTGTAGGATAATTCTGAGGCATGTGTTTTTCAGTGCCTTCAGTTCCCCTGAAAGATTAAACTCTACTCACTCGCCATGCTAGCTGGCTTAATCACACACCCTTTATGAACTGCCTGCCCTTCTGTGTGTCACTCCTCCATTTCCCTACTTACACCTTCCAAACACCTTGCACTTGAATTTTTGTCACAAGATTTACTTCCGGAAGAATATAAACTAAGATCACATGAATATGCTCTAGTGTATTTAATCATTTTGTTATTAATGGGCATGTAAGTTGTTTCTGATGTTCAATAAAAATAACACTGTAATAAAATCTTTATCTATGTGACTTAAGCATGTGCACATATTGTTAAACTGTAATCACTAGGTCAAAGGCAATCACACATTTGGTATCTAAGAGATACTACCAAACCAGCCCTCTGAATGGCCTTATTAATAATATCCTTAACAACAGTTTGTTGGAGTGTAATTTATTCTACCTCTTGCCAACACTGGATAGCATATGTATTTTAATGTATTTTCTGATTAGTTAGACAAAAATAGATGTATCACACTTTAATTTGCCTTTCTTTGATTAATTAGGATAAACATTGCAGCATTTTGGGTAGTTACCAGTTGATGGGAAGAGAAGATATATACAACATAAACAACGGATGTAGAAAAAAATTAATGTCTGGATTTAATTGGCCAATGTCATAAACTGTTCTCAGCAGTGGAGCAAAGATGGATGTCAGTGCAGCTTTCCCTGATCCCAGGCCTCAGGTGGGGCACATTATACCTACAATGGGGAATCAAGCCAGATGCGGAAAATTTCAAGTCTTACTATGCCTTACCCTTACTATACTCAGAGTTTCTGTCCTCTTTATACATGCAAGCCATGTTTCTAAGGGAAGGTTTATCAAACTTGGGCTCTCTTGGGAGTTCCCTGGTGGTGTAATGGCTTAGGGCTTCGGCACTGGCGCTGTCAGTGCTGTGGCCTAGGTTCGTTTCCCGGCCAGGGAACTACCCACATGCAAAAAAAAAAAAAAAAAACTTGGGCTCTCCTGGTTCTCAAAACAAACTTAACAAGGCTAGGAGGAGGACAAGATGGTGACTAGAGAGGAGGTCCCTAAAGACTCTCCCAGAAAACACAATTGAACGGCCACCCAGGAGCCAAGAAAGTGGACCCTGAGTGATAAAAATGGCAGCTGAGAAATCCATGCATCACAAGTAAACACCTAAAGGTTGGAGAGAAGGGGGCGAGCGGGAGAGAGGGGAGGGAGCAAAGACAGATCACAACAAGACCCGATCGCAGCTGACTGCAGTGCATGGGAGGGGAGAGGCCAACAGGTGACAAGAGGAAAAGCCCTAGCAACAGTGGGAGTCGTTGGGGAGCTGGGCTGGGGAGCTGGAATTTGGAGCAGCGAGTTGGGGACAGACCTTGGGAGCCAGCCTCTGGAACTTTTGAGTGGTAGCAGGGCTGAGCGAGGACTCTGAACTGTATAGAGACAACACCTTGGCTCTAGACTCCCTTGGGACCCATAGCACAGGTGCGCGCAACTCCTGCACAGGGCTGCGGCTTCCATTTCCAGCCTGCTGCAGAGGCAGTCCAGCTGCCTTCCTACCGCAGGGTCAGACCCACAGCTTCAGACTTGTGCGCACACCTGCTCACATGCCCCTGGGTCCTAAAAGCAGTGCGAGCTCGCAGACTCTGCCCCAACATTTTACCATGGAAGCAGGCCCGGGAAGAAAGGTGGATTTGATAGCATTCACCCCAGCCAGCAGGAGCAGCCTCGGCCTGCATCACCCAGCTTCCCCAGCATAGAGCAGAAGGTGGAACTGCCCCAGTGTTGGCCTCTCCCCTTTCCTACAGCCTCCCTAACCAACTAACTAACTACAGGAAGTGGAGGGACCATGATAGATGCACACCACCTCCAAACGTAGCAGGAGACCAGAAATAAGAAATAAACAACCCCTCTCTCTCCCAAAACTTGCCCCCCCCCAAAACACTAAATAAAATAGGTATAGAAGGAAAGTATCTCAACATAATAAAGGCCATATATGGCAAGCCCTCGGCTTTCATCATAGTGAATGGGGGAAAGCCGAAGTCTATTCCCCTAAAATCAGGAACAAGACAGGGATGCCCCCTGTCACCACTGCTATTTAATATAGTACTGGAAGTTCTAGCCACAGCAATCAGGCAAGAGAAAGGAATAAAAGATTTCCAAATTGGGAAAGAAGAGTCAAATTGTCACTATTTGCAGATGACATGATCCTTTATATAAAAAATTCCAAAGATTCCATCAGGAAACTATTAGAAACAATAAACGAATATAGTAAAGTCACAGGATACAAAATCAATGTAAAAAAATCAACAGCATTCTTATATACAAACAACAAATCCACAGAAAAAGAAATGAGTGAGTCAATTCCCTTTGCTATCACAACAAAAAGAATGAAATAACTGGGAATTAACTTAAAGAATGTGACAGATTTATACACAGAAAACTATAAGACACTTTAGAAAGAAATTGAAACAGACTTTAAGAGGTGGAAAAATATCCCCTGTTCATGGATAGGAAGACCTAACATTGTTAAAATGGCCATTCTGCCCAAAGCAATCTCCAGATTTAATGCAATACCCATCAAAATCCCACAATCATACTTTCGTGAAATAGATAAAAGAATTCGTAAATTTATATGGAAACATAAAAGACCTCAAATTGCCAAAGTAATACTACATAAAAAGAATAAGGCTGGTGGCATTACATTCCCTGACTTCAATTTATATTACAAAGCATCAATAGTCAAAACAGCTTGGTACTGGCAGAAGAACAGAAATATAGACCAATGGAACAGAACTGAAAACCCAGAAATAAACCCACAAATTTATGGACAAATAATTTTTGATAAAGGAGCAAAAAACATACAATGGGGAAA
>PVJL010016286.1:0-21454 GCA_004026885.1 Lyroderma lyra
TATTGAGTACTTCCTTGACCTCAATTCCTGCCCAGTGACTTCTATGTCAATATAGTATTGAAGGGGAAATGAGCCAGAACACATAGTCCTGATGTTATTTTCCCAAAGGCAAGGACTAGGTCTTTCCATCTCCTAGGACACAGTGGCTCACTAAGTAGAGCACAGGGAATTGGGGGATGGGTATGGAACATGACACTTGAGCACGAGATGTTTCCAAGTGCTGCCCGGAGTGCTTCTAGGCCACGAAACCCCACAGGCCCCCTTTGCAGCACAGACCTGACTTATTTGAAGCATGTCTGAGTTCTGGCTCTCACTGCTCCACTGGAGAATGTGGTCTCTTTCTTGGCCCATCTGCAGTCCTCCTGATGGTAACTGGAGGCAGTGTGGTGGGTGAGAGGGGAGCCAGACTGCTTAAGGTTCAAATCCTGCCTCTGCCTCTGTGTGGTGTAACCTTGAGCAAGTTGTTAACCTCTGTGTCTTGGTTTCTTTATGTATAAAATATCACCATTATCTCTCCCTTGGATTGCTGCTGCAGTAGTAGTAATCTAGCTGGTCTTCTGTGCCTATGCTTGCTTCAATATAGTCTAATCTGATTGCTATACGAGCTCTGACAATTAAGTTTGCAAACTCATCCTAGAAAAAGTGCTACATACCTCACTGCTGAGTATCACTACGGTCACCTTCAAAGTACTCCCCTTGGGAAGCTATGCACCGATGCCAGTGCCTAGCCCACCCTTCAAGGCAATTTTGGAACTTTTTCTGGAATGACCATCAGAGCTGTTGTCATATTACCCTTGATGTCCTGAATGTCATCAAAATGTCTTCCTTTCAGTATTTCCTTTATCTTTGGGTAAAGAAAAAAGTCACTGGGAGCCAGATCAGGTGAGGAGGGAGGGTGTGCCAATACAGTTACTTGTTTACTGGCTAAACACTCCCTCACAGACAGTGTCCTGTGAGCTGGTGCCTCGTCCTGATGCAAGAGCCATGGATTGTTGGCAAAAAGTTCAGGTCATTTCCATCAGACATTTTCACACAGCCTTTTCAGCACTTCCAAATGGTGAACTTGGTTGACTGTCCAGTTGGTATAAATTCTTAATGAACAATCCCTCTGATATCAAAAAAGGTTAGCAACATAGTTTTGACTCTTGATTTGGACTGATGGAACTTTTTTGGTTGTGGAGAATTGGCTGACTTCCATTATGCACTTTGACACTTTGTTTCAGGTCGTATTGGTACACCCAGGTTTCATCACCAGTGATAACATGGCCCAAAACATCCTCTTGCCTCTCTAAAGGTCTTAGCAAACTTCAGCTCTCCTTTGCTTTTGTTCATCAGTGAGCTCCTCTGGGATCATTTTTTGTTTGTTTGATTTTCCATTGAATTTATTCAACAAAGCAGTTCTAAATAGTAATTTTACTTCAGGCCCTGTTTCAATCATAACAATAATTAAAACATATTCATTACTGTTGCTTTGGGACCATTTTTGCACACACCTTTCTCATGCCAAGATTTTCAGTTAAGATTTTTCCTAACTGTTTCTCTATTGATGTTTACTTGGTCTGCTATGCTTCTCATAGTCAGCCGACAATTTTGATGCACAATTTGACAAGTTTTTTCAGTTTTCATCAGTTCTGCTTGTTACTGGACACTCTGACCTCTCTTCATTAGTGACGTTTTCTCTCCACTCAGAAAAACATTTCATCCATTTTTACACTGCCATTTTCTTCATGGCATTATCCCCATAAACTTGGACTAATATGTCCCCGATTTCACTTCCACTCTTGCCAAGTTGAACAAGAAATTTAATGTTGGTTCGTTGCTCTAATTCAAGCTCTTAACATTCTCACGATGGCACATAAAAACATGCAACAATAATGAATGCCACTCAGCAAGACACTGACACATGTCAACACGAACACAGCTGTGAGACACAGGAGACACAGACACACCAAGGTTATAAAACCTTACTGAGTTGTTTGTACAGTTCTGTGAACGTAAGGGCACAGTGGCAAGTTTGCAAACTTAATTGTCAGACCTCGTCTAAATTAGATTACATCACACCTGAGCTCAAAAGCTTTCAAAGACTTCCTATCACTCAGAATAAAAGTCAAAGTCCTTACTGTAACCCATAAGGCCCCTGCATGGTCTGTCCCCTGCTCATCACCTATCATTTTATCCCTAATTGTAGTCCAGAATCACCTGAAAGTCTTGTTAAAACACAGACTGTGAACCTCATCTTCAGAGTTTCTGATTCAGTAAGTCTGGGCCTGAGACTTTTAACTTCTATTAAGTTGCCAAGTGATGCTGCTTCTGCTGCTCTTGGGGAGAAACCACACTTTGAAAACCAGCTACCCAGTCAGATCAACTGCTTTGGCAATCCCAAGCATACCAGGCATGTTCCTTAGGGACTTTGCACTTGCTTTCCTCTCTGCCTGGAGGATCCTTACTTTAGCATGGCTTGTTCCCTTATCTGTTATATCCTCAGTGAGAGCCTTCCTGACTCTATTAAAAAATCATACCCAACTCCCAGCATTCCCAATTCTCCTTCCTCCATTTGTATTTCTCCACAGCACTTAGCACTATTCAACATACCTTATGTTTTACTTGTTTGCTTGCCTACTCCGACTAGACAGCTCTATGAGACAGAGCTATCTAATCTGTTCACTGTAGTATAGCCGCCACCTAGAATAGTGCATGGCACATAGAAGATTGTAAAAAAATATTTGTTGGGTGGTTAAATCTGCAAAATGGGATGATAGTATTGACTTCATAAGATCATTGTGAGGATTAATGATACATGGTTAACTTGTAAAGCTCTTATATATAAACAGCACCTGGCACAGAATTAAGTCTCAATATATGTTAGCTGTTATCATTATTACTGGGAAACCAAACACATTTGGTGCACTGCTGTGGCGATCTTGGGGCTTCATAAGGTTGTTTTTCCTTCTAGTTGTGTTGGACGTGGGATTCGCTCTCT
This sequence comes from Lyroderma lyra, assembly GCA_004026885.1. Classification (NCBI taxonomy): domain Eukaryota; kingdom Metazoa; phylum Chordata; class Mammalia; order Chiroptera; family Megadermatidae; genus Lyroderma; species Lyroderma lyra. The sequence continues at coordinate 2,981 of PVJL010016286.1, forward strand.
ACCGACGGTTCTTTGTCCCTGCAGATGGGTCACCGGTGAGTTGGGCTGCTTATTTTTTTTTTTTTTAATTATTTACTTATCATATCAATAGCTAACAAGGGTCATCCAATAGGGGCAACAATTCTGTGCTATAGGCCTGTCCAATTTCCACCGGGAAGAAAATTCCTGAGGAAATCAGACTTTTGGGTTGTACTTTTTCTCTTAACTCACTCATGGCCCTGACCACTCGCTCTACTTTCTACACCTGCTGTTCCAGAACAGGAGAGAAGGGATTTCAAGGTCCACAGAGAATAAAACACATTAAAAAAATAGCAATGATAATTTGGGTCTAGATGAATTTACAGTATCAAGAAAATTGATAACTGGGGAGTTCCCTGGTGGTGTAGTGGCTAGGCTTTGGCGCTCTCAACGCTACAGCCTGGGTTTGATTCCCAGCCAGGGAACTACCCCCAAAAAGAAAATTGACAAAGATTTCATTTTGTTGTATTTAGTCTTTGGGTTTGGTAGTTTGTGTCTGACTGTCTGTATGTATTACCTGTGTTTTCACTCTGTTATTATATGTGGGATCAGACTTTGTTCATATAAATTCCTTATCCAACTCAAACAATGTCTGTCTTCAGAGAGTTGGTGAAATGTCACTTTTTAGCTCTGCATGTTTTAGAACAGCTCTATGTGCATATGCAGTTTTGTGTCCTTTTGCCTGACCTTGTTGTTTAGACTTTGAAGACTTGTGTGATGGTGATGGTATTTGTTGTTTAGTAAGAGAGATGCGACTGCAATATGTACTCAGCACTTTTTTCTCTTGTTTCCATTTTCCCACTTTTCTCCCAAGGTGTCTTTTGCAGCTCACATTGCAGGTGGATTTGCTGGAATGTCCATAGGTTACACTGTGTTTAGCTGCTTTAATAAGGCCCTGTTGAAAGATCCACGGTTTTGGATAGCAATTGCAGCTTATTTAGCTTGTGTCTTATTTGCTGTGTTTTTCAACATTTTCCTATCCCCAGCAAACTGACCTGCCCCTAATGGAAACCAATTAATAAAAAGAGCCATCTGGGGGAAAAAAAAAAAACTGGGGAACTCTATGAAGAAACAGAACAGTCCCAGCAAATGCTAACAATTTTAAAAAGAAGGCGAAACACCAATGAAGTCATCAGTTGCAAAGGCTGCTAACAAAAGGACCTGGGGTTTAAGGAAGGCACTTCTAAATGCAAGGGCACGGAAGAGGAAGAGAGAAAAGGCAAGGGCAATAAAATTCAGATTGGGTCTTTCCCAGACACTTGCTCGAAGAGAGACTTGCTCTCCTTGGAGGATACACTGTAGAAATTGTTTGATAGAATCCACGAATATTGTACTACACTGAGAATAAAAACTTTTCATACCTGTGTCAGACTACCCATGATCACTTTCGATCCCTGAAGTGCTTTAGGTACATAGTTGTTAATCTATTTAACAACCCAGAAAAGTGGGTTATTGCTCTGGTTAGAGAGGACATGCAAACTCTTTTGAAAAATCAAGTAACTTGCTAACAGGGGACAAAACTTAAAGATTGGTAATGACTTTATAGCGATACTCTTTTCCTCTACTGGTCTAACAATGCTGTGTTCCCCAAATAGTTAAAAAGTTAAGAGTATCATGGGAGTATGGAAATAAACATTTCTGCGGGTGCACCAGGAATGGTAGAAATACTCTATAGGAGAAGATAGAATTCTCTGGACTTTTAGTTTAAGATACTGATAACTTCTCTGGGTTCCCAAGAAACCTGGAACTGGCTTTCTGGTGCCTACTCTGTCCAAGATATATGAGGCCATACTACATGTATTGTTCTGTAACTTGCTTTATGATGTGATGTAGAGATCTTTCTCTGTTACTTTGTAGAGATCTTTATTCTGAGTTGTTGAATGATAAAGATGTACTTTAGTTTATTGCTCATTTTGTACTACTACCAACAGTGCTACGTGAAAGTGCAGTGTGTCTCTGAGTATGTTTTGCTGACTGAATGAATACTTCAAGGATCCAGAAGCAGAAATGCTATGTTAACTGTGATAAATTTAAACAGCCTTTTTCAAAACTTGATGTTTATTAACTATAACTTAAATAGAAAGTGCATAGAAAATAAACATGTTTATAAACTCCTTTTTAAAGCAACTATGTACACTTTTTACTTTTATATTCAGTCTTTAGTAAAGAGCGGTCAGCATTATTAGTTTTTGAACTATTAAAGTATTTTCCTTTATCCCTGTCACAGCAAATTAACATTGGTGGACTTTAAAATGCATTTAAAAAAATAGCTGTATGCATTTATGAGGGCTGTCCAGAAAGTATCCAGCCTCATAATATGAAATAGAGAGGCAATTATGGCTGGATTTTTTTCTGGACAGCCCTCATATCTTCTTACAGTATATGAGTAACACTTTTCTCGTACTTTTGCCAAAACCAGGTTATCATAAATCTTTGAATAAATGGCAATTTGATAGTTAAAAAATACTTTAATTGTATTTCTCTACTAATGAAGCTTAGTATTTTTCAAGTTTATTAATAATTTATATTATACATATGTAATTTATATAATACATAATATACAAATACTAATATGCGTGTGTATATAAAAATTTCCCCCTGATACAGTATTTGCCTTTAATCTGGAAAGTGGCTATTAGCTGGAAGAGTCCCCGATGAAGAAATATTCATCTGCCATGACCAATCTACTTGGTCACTGGCTCTGGACCTTACAAACCACAGAATAATGAAATTGTTAATAAGCGAAAACTAGACAGAGCAACAGGGTTCGTCTAACTATAAAATTGGACATGACTCATTGATTATTAAGACTGACTATGAAGTTATTATCTAGTCAGATTTTTTTCACAGTGGAAACATTGTTTATATGACCAAAAACAATGATGATCTTATTGGGTTCTTCGGGGTGCAAAATTACCATTAAAAAAAAAAGCACACAAACATCTCCTGGTGTTTTAAATTTGACGTCTGTTAATGATGGAGAAACCATTTATTCAGTTTAATTTGGGGCTTGTAAGTTTAAGTCTTCTAAATTGTACCGTGCGATTGGAAATATGGGAAGTACTCTTCCTCTGCGTTGTCCAATGAAGTAGCCACCAGGCACAGATAGCTCTGTAAATTTTAATTAAAATTAAAGAAAACTAAATCCTTAGTTCCTCTGTTACACAAGCCACATTGCGAGTGCTTAATAGCCGTGTGGCTGGCTAGTCGCTACCTTATTGGACAGCGCAGACAGGGCCTATTTCAACATCATTGCAAAAAGCTTTTTGGACAGCGCTGTTCCAGAAGCAAGAATGAGCTGAAAGGCAAAGGGTTTTAGCTGTTGGCTGATGGCACTGCACTGCCCTGAATCTGCTCCACTCTACTTGCAAAGGCACAAATTCAGAAAACAAGTTGAAGATGGCCATGGTATAACTTCTTCTAAGCAGGATTTGCTTCAGATTTATCTAAACTAAAAAAGGTTTGTGTTGATCTTTCTGTTTTAGCTGACTAAGAATCATTTGAAATGGTTTTATTTTTTGCTTTTGAATTCTATAGTAGTGTATCTATGTATGCTAGGATTTGTGTCATTTGCTTTGAAAGCTTTAGAACCTAAGATTTGTACTGAAATAATACCGCTCCTTCTTTCAGGAAATACTATGCCCTTTAAAGAAAAAAAAATCTTTTCTTTCTTTTTGTGATGGAAAAGTAAAGTGCTCATGGTAAAAAAAAGAAATGATAAAAAATTAAGTCAATTGTAATCACACTATCCAGAGATAAGTAGTTAACATTTGATGAATATCCTTTTTCTGTATGCATCTCTATGTATAAGTGAATTTATAATAATGGGACCATACTATTCTATTTTATAACCTGAATGTCACTGAAACAATATATCAAATGTCTTTTTATATTAGTATATATTTATCATTTCTACTGTTTGCATAGTACCACACTCTGGATGTACTATTATTTTTTATGTACAATATAGTCTTTCTTGTATTGATAATTATTTTGGGTGTTTTCAAGTTATGATTACTCTCATGAATAATATGTGCTTATACTTAAAAGTGCTTTGGATTGTTGGGTCAACAAGTACAGCATTAATTGCCGACATAGCAAATTCAAATAGAAATATATTCTATCTTAGGAGAACAACTAAATTTTAGAAGGTTGATGCTTTTGCAAGTTTTTTTAACTGTATAAGGCTTTAAAAATACTTCAGATCCAGTTATTTAAAAAGGCAAAACTATCACCATTTAAATAATTAAACTTTTAGGAGAAAACATGATTTCTTAATATCTCTTTCATGCGCATTTCAAATATGCTTAATGAGGAAAATAACAGTTTAGTTAAGAGAAGAGCTGACTTTAAAGCCACATTGACCCAATTTGAATGCCAGTTCTAGCTGTGTGACCTTGGCTAAATTAAGGTATGCCTCAGTTTCCTCATTATAAAATAGGGAAGCAACAGACCTACCTCAGAGGAGTTTTGTAATGAACATATCTTGTAGCTATAGTATAGTATGTTTGATTGTGTAACATTTTCCTTTCTATAAGGGATATAGGACATACACTTATATTTTAAATGAAAGTGACTATGAAACATTCATTCTTTTCTTTCCTTTGGGATATATTTTCCTCTTAAATATCCTAGGATATCAACCTTAATATAAAAACCAACTGGCTGATAATCCAAGCATATTAATTATAACTTGTCCCACTGTTCCCTCCACAAAAGCAACCTATATGTCTTAAGTAGGCCAAATACTGTTACAATGAAAATTTCTGTTAATACCACCACCATACCAATGTTCCATTTATTTCAAGTAATATCTAATAACATTGTGGTAGTACAAAATAGTTGAGAATTTTTGGAGTTCATTTTAAGATGATAAAAATTTACAAAGAAGGAAAGAAAATCCCTGAAAAAGCATGTGATTTTTAAGTGGTATATTGTCACAGTAGTTTATTTGAACTTGAGACCACTGTAAGCATGAACCAACTTACAACCCTATTTTTACACATCCAAGCTCCAGTTAACTCTGAAATCCAGTATTTTATGTAAACCTGTTAAGGTATTTTACTAACCTCATTCCCTTTTTGGCTTGTAAGACACTTTAGAATTTCTTAACAGAGTTTACTGTTGTTTAGAAATTTCTAAGGGCTTCTTTTCCATAAATGCCACCGGCAGATAATTATGTCAACAATGCTACTGTCTCCTCTTAGTAGCACCAGACTTAGACCTGCATCACTCATGGTATAAATTTCACTCTTGCAAGGTAACTTTCATCTCTTAAAACAAGATCAGTTTAGCAAATGATATAAATTTCATTGTTTTGTTTTCCAAGACAAAAGCAAGCTTCCCTAAGCTTGAATTTATAGTTATTAAAAAAGAAGACAGGGAAAACTAAACGAAAATACCACAAGCCTCAAGAAAAAAAAATATCCTGGGCAATAAAAAATTATTTTAATTGGAGACACTCTTTGTCTAAGCCTCCTAACAGTGCCTTTTAATTTGTAGGAGGCAGGCTGGATAACTGATAGGGATGAAAAGGAACAAGAACTAATATATGTGAGATTTTAATACTTTAATAATTTTAAAAATTAAACATTTATATTAAAATTTATGAATATTCATAAATATATTACTGAAATGATTTCTGAAAGAAACCAGAATTTAGACATTTAAATGTGGGTTAAAAAAACTAATCTAAGTTCCTATAGCAAGAGCCAGATATTTCCTACGGTTTCATTAAAAGCTGTATCTTGCTTTTATGAAATTATGAAATGAAACATTCATTTTCCTTTGTGTATAAATGAGATTTAAAAATCACTGACTGGCTATAACTTTTATAAAACAACAAACTTCAGCTAAGAAGACTTCTTTCCTATAGGGAACCCTACAGTTCTATTCTTCATAGAGTTTATATACACCCTTCCCCAGGTATCATGTTTTTGCTTTTTTTTCATTGCATTGAGGTTTAAACAAGTGATTTTAAATAACTGTCATCTTAAATATATTTTTGGTAACAGATTATCACAACTCTAGGGAAAAAGTGAAGCAACCAGTACAATGAAAGAGTGATGCTTTCTTCCTATTTTGGCCATAGGTTTGCTTTAAGAAATAACACGCCCGTCAGAATGGAAGAATTTGTCTGCCTTCTATTTGATGGGGTTCAGAGCTAAGATGGCCAACTAAATAAACATGGGGGACTGGAATTTTCTTGGAGGCATTCTGGAGGAAGTTCACATCCACTCCACCATGATTGGAAAGATCTGGCTCACCATCCTGTTCATATTTCGAATGCTTGTTCTGGGTGTAGCAGCTGAAAATGTCTGGAATGATGAGCAGTCTGGCTTCATCTGTAATACAGAACAACCTGGCTGTAGAAATGTGTGCTATGATCAGGCCTTTCCTATCTCCCTTATTAGATACTGGGTTCTGCAGGTGATATTTGTGTCCTCACCATCCCTGGTTTACATGGGCCATGCTTTGTACCGACTGAGAGCTCTGGAGGAAGAGAGGCAGAGGGAGAAAGCTCAACTGAGAGGAGAACTGGAGAGGATAGTGTTTGAAATGTCTGGGGATCGGAGGATATTGGAGCAAGAACTTTATCAGCTGGAGCAAAGGAAATTAAATAGAGCTCCACTCAGAGGAACCTTGCTTTGCACTTATGTGATACACATTTTCGCTCGCTCTGTGGTTGAAGTTGGGTTCATGATTGGACAGTATCTTTTATATGGATTTCATTTAGAGCCTTTATTTAAATGCCATGGCCACCCGTGTCCAAATATAATTGATTGCTTTGTCTCAAGACCAACAGAAAAGACAATATTCCTATTATTTATGCAATCCATAGCCACTGTTTCACTTTTCTTAAATGTTCTAGAAATTTTCCACCTAGGCTATAAAAAGATTAAAAGAGGGCTTTGGGGACAATATAAATTGAAGGATGAGAATAATGAATTCTATGTGAACAAATCAAGACAAAATCTTGCGAAATATCAGAGCACATCTGCAAACTCACTGAAGCGACTCTCTTCTGCACCTGATTATAATCTGTTAGTAGAAAAGCAAACACACACAGCAGTGTACCCTACTTTAAATTCATCTGCATTTCAGGCAGATCCTGACACTCACAATGGAAATAATGAGAAATGCATTCTGGATGAACAGAAAACTGTGCTTTCTAATGAGATGTGCACACTTAGTACTACCTGTAGTCAGATTCAACACATCAATTCAAGTACTAATGTAGACACTCATAAAATATTTGGAAAAGAAGTTAATGGCAACCAGTTAAGGGAAAAAAGAGAAAATGATGGCAATGACAGCAAAAGGAACCAGTACTCTATTAGAGGTCATTATTCTAGACCAGGTTTTGCTATAGATCTAGACAACCACATGGGGCAGTCACCCCAAATAGCTTTCTCCCTGCCAGCTAACTGCACCAGGAAATCGAGGTGGCTTCAGGCTACATGGAGTCCCTCTACAGAAGATGAAAACTGGACATCATCTCCTAAAGGTAAACTCAAGGACACAACCAGAACCCTTTCTCCTTTACAAAAAGACTTCCAACCAGGTGACATTCCAGACACTCCTAAATCTTTGGGAGACTTGTCCTGTGGATCTGAGTTGGTCAGAACCTGCAATAATTCTACCGCTTGTCCTCCAAATCATTTAGTGTTGCTGACAAACAACCTCATTACTAGGCGGGCTCCCACAGACCTTAAGATCTGAACAGCTGTTTAGACATTCTGCATATAATGATAGAAGTAGCCTAGTGGTCGTGGAGCACAGACAAAAAAGATAAGGGCAGCTCTAAAGACCAGCTGATTAAGACAACTGCAAATTCATTTCAAAAAAGGGAAAACACCTCAAATTCTGAATTGTGATGGAGTAGTTTTAAAATCAAGATGTAGAGTTACCAAATCAGGGTTACTTTTTACTAGCTCCCTTCAGAATTTGTGACAACTGATTTTGGGAAAATCATATATTCAGAAGTGAGGCTAAATGGATTGGAACCATGTTTTTCCTTGAAAGGACTGCAGCCTTAGGAAATTGTTCTTAATGTATATAAAATTCCTTTTAGTTACTGATCTTTCATTTTTGGACGCTGGTTAAATTCTGTTTGCTCCTGGGACTTAACTTAGTTTACTACAGACTGCAATCTGATGTGTCTTGAGTATAATCATAATGTTATCTAGTAAATAAAATCTTAAAAAGATTGGTGGCTTTCTTTGACCAGTTTATAACACTGTGATTTGGTGCCCAAACTGGAGTCTTGGCTCTACTACTAATTGGTCATCTAACCTCGCCACTTTGCTAATAATACCTACCCAAAAAGTGTGAGAATTAAAATGAGAAACTTGTGTTTAATACAGTGCCCATCACACAGTAAGTGCGCAAAAGTATTAGCTACTATTAGCACTTTAATGCTCACCCTCCAGAGGCCCTCATCAAGTGGGGCACAAAATAAGTAAACTCCAAACGTAAAAGCTAGAACCGAAACATACGATTCAAAACACACTCAACCCATTGGAAATCCTAGGGTCGCCTTGCGTCAGTTGTGGGCACTTTTTCAGGATGAGAGCCAAGAAGCCAGCACATACACGATACCACAGCTTCTGTGGTCCCATTTGAGACAGGTTCGCCCACTACTCGTGTCGGGGCATCCCTCCACGGGGTAGTAGTCGTAGTGCTCCAGGGCTCCGCCCTCGGACGCCACGCCCATCGGACGCCACGCCCACCTTTGGCCCCACCAAACACTTGTCTGGAGTTACCGAAACATCGCCTCTTGCTAAGCAACCGAATCGCTGCAGGGACCGGAAGCAGAGAGATGAGGCTCCGATAGCCGTATGGGCGGGCGTACGCAGCCTCCTTCGGTTCAGCCCACTATTGGGCATCCAGAGCGTCCTCGTCGCCATGAAAACAGGCCACACCCCGGCTATCCTGGCCCGTGGTTCGCTAGTGCGCAGGCGCGCGCGGCCTTCCGCGCATGAGCAGTGTTGCTCAGAGCCCGCCAGCCACGGTCTCCGGCGCCAGCTACGCCGCTGCCGCTGTCACTATGGCCCATTACAAAGTGAGGGGGGCGCGGCGTGGCTGGGGGCGTGCGGGCGGTGGCCAGCCGCTGGTCGGCTCCGGGTGGGAGTTGGGGCGCGCGCGCAGGTTTTGGGGGCCTAGGTAGTGAGGCGGAGGCGGGGTTTGCCGGACTCCCAGCGCCTTCTTCCTGCTCTGGCCCCCGGGTTTCGGCCACTGACCCGCCGTGTCTCTTCAGGCCGCCGACTCGAAGCGCGAGCAGTTCCGGAGGTACTTGGAGAAGTCGGGGGTGCTGGACACGCTGACCAAGGGTGAGCATGGGAGAGAGGTGGTTTTTCGTGTCCTCCTAGTGTTCCTCCGGGCTTCGCCCACGGGTCGTGGCGCAGGGAAGGAGGGGTTAGAGGTAGGACCCGTCCGGGGTCTAGCGAGGTGGGCCTCGGGGTTCGGCCGGGGACCCGTGCACGTTTGGCTGCCGGACACCGCCCGGGTCGGGTAGCCTTGCTCAAGCTACCACTCTCCCGGCCGGGAGTGAAACTCTTGCAGCTGTTGCAAAGTCTCTCCAACTTCCGTTGCTTTGCTTCGAGCAGCCGCAGTGAGCTGTTTGCTAAAGACCTTGAGAGATTCCAATTCCTCCCGCTTACAGTTTCTGCGGAGTACTCAAAATCCTGTTAAGAAACATTTAATCTCGAACAGGGCAAGTGGGAAATTTTACTGATTGAAAGTATGTTATTAAGTTGCTAAGCGAGCCCAATCCCCGAAGTAGGCGATTCATAGTCAGACTGTGGCTTTTCAACCCGTTTCACAGCCCATGTCAATTCCTACTTTGTGCAGATTTCATAATTAAAGTAGAATTACAGTTGAAGGAGCTTGAGGGCACATCAAAATGGTTATATATTTTTTTTTTCACTTTTTAAAATGGAAGCTGTTGCACTGTGTCTGTTACTCCAGGGTTCAAGATCTAAGTAAGGTGCTTGAAGCTGGAGGGTTCCAAGAGATAGTTGGGGCACTGCTTATTTCATTAGCTCAGCCGTACTTTGAATGCCTGTTGTCTATATCGCTCAACTTACTGGCTGGGACTTTCAAGGGTGTAGAATAGCTGGCAGGGGTGAGGACCTGGGTCCACATGATAAGAACAGAAAGTGTCTGGGAAGTAATTTGGCAACAGCCATTTGGCCAGAAGCAAAGGTTAGGAGAAAATTCTGGGAGAAGAATTAACTCTGGTTTCTTAGCAGAAAGCAGGGCTTTGAATTCCCAAGTATGGGCTGATGATTTTGAATTGCTACCTGCCTTGGGTTCAGGTAATAGTGTCCCTATCCCTCTGCAAATAAATTTCAGCAAACATTGAAGGACTACACTACAAAAGTGCTGAGCTCTGTTTTTGGAAGTGTCACAGAGACTTAGAATCTCATTGACCCTCTCCCCTCAAAAAACTCCACCAAGTTCATTTTTTCCATTTGAACCAAATGAACCAAATAGTTCATTTATTTTACCATTTTATTCAGGTCTCTGCTCTAGGTACTGGGGATACAGCAGTGAAAACAAATTCCCATCTTTAAATGAGCTTATCCTAGTTGGAGAAAGATAATACTAAATACATAGTGTCAGCCAGTGGTGTTATGAATAAAAACATAGAGTTGGGTATAAAGAGTGATGGGTGTGCCATTTTACATTGCGAGTGGGTGGGGAGAAGGGCTCTCTTAAGTAACATTTGAGCAGAGACCTAAGTGAAATAGTAAGTGATGTCAAGAGTTCCAGGAAGTGTAAGGAGGGCAGAATGGTTGGATGGAGTGAGTGAAAGCATGGTAAAGGGCAGAGAAGGGACCCTTGTGGGAGGTAACTAAAGATGTACAGCCTTGTGGCCATACATGGATTTTCCTTCATGAGGGATTGGAAACCACTGGAGGTTTCTTTTTCCTTGCTCATATCTACTGGTATCTAACCCCTCAACCTCCCTAGATTCCCAGTTTCCTAAACATCAGACAACTTAACATACTATCTACTGATGTGAACTACTTAAAATTTGATTTTCAGCTTCAAAATTAGGTACTTTATACATATTTCATTTATAATTTTTATCTAGCTTATTTCCAAAATAATTTGAAACTGCTTCTAACATTAAAACACTATAAGACAGGATAGCTAAAGATAAAGATGGTAAGTCATTTGCAAGAGCAAGTATTTGTTATTTTGAACACTGTATCAACCTTTAAAAATCCTGGCAGCTAAGTAAAAAAGGGGAACATTGGGTATAGAGTTTTTTTGGTCTGATTGAAAGGAAGTATGTTCCATCTATAGAACAGCACAGGAAACTTGACATTTATATTACGTTCTGTGATTATCAACCTTATAAGTATCACTGACAAAAACTGAAAGAAATGGGATGGGGGAAGAAGAAGAAAAGATAAGAGTATTAATGTCTTATAAAATTAGGACTCAATAGATATCAATGGAAATTAATGAAAGAAACAGGTTTTAGCATATAATTTAAAGAAAAAGGTAATAAGTACAGAAATTAAAGGATACTATAACATTGAAAGGGGAGAGGAGAGGGTAGTAGTGGTGTAAATATGCCAATTTCTCAAGAAATAGTGTTCTAAGTGTAGAGAGATAAAAGAGTAACTATCGAAGTCAATTTAAGTTGTTAAAAGTAGTTGTCCATTTGAGTTTTTCCATACTGTCTATATTATTTTGGTAAGTTATTAAAACTCTGAAAAATAAAAGGGAAGTGCGTAAGTTGGTTTATGACAGGAGTTAACTTGTGGTCTAGGTATGTACATTTTTTTGTGTATAGTTACATATTTTTGTCTTTTATCAGGTTTTTCAAAGGGTTCCATGCACAAAAAAAGTTAACCACTGGTTTAGAGAGATTTTTATCTGAGCAGTAAATCCTAGGGAGAATTTGTTCAGTAGAAGATGAGTGAGGTAGTGCTGACATGAGCTATTGGATATGAAACCACTAAAGTTTTATATTTTAACTGATTTGAGCATATTGATTACAGGTAAAGTTTTTGGTTGGTGGTTATTTAGCATGTTGTGTATGAAACATCATTCTTGAAGAACATTTTGAATTCTAAGTTTTTCAGTAATTATAACCATGTTGATTCTCTCTTAAATTTTTCTCAAATTTATCTACCTTATTTCCACCCCTCTATCCCTCCAGTGAGGTCACTGTTTTTTTTTTGTTGTTGTTGTTGTTTTTCATTGTGATTACCACATCAGCCTCTTAACTGCTCTTCCTGCCTTCATCCTTGTCCCCTTGTTGATTTCCCACATAGCAGTCAAGAGTGATTCTGTCATTCTCCTGATTAAAATGTTTATACACCTGTTGTTCTTAGGATCAGAGTGCAACCGAACCTGCAGGATCCTCCCCAGTCTGCTCAGACCACCTTTCCAGTGTCTTCAGTAAATCACTGACAGTGGATACTCCTGCCATCTCGTTCACAACTCCATTTGCTTGCCCCTGTTGTTCCCATTTATTTGTAACCCTCGTCACCTAGGTCTCAGGTCTTCCGTCCTTTAGGAAGCCTTCCCTGGTGCACTCAGGCTGACTTAGGTTTTCTTCCAATGTGCTCCCATAACCCCTTATCCTGTATTACCCCTTGACAAATTCGTTGAGAGAGTAATGGACAGTCCTAGCAATGTGCTTGGCATACAACAGGCACTTAATATATACTGGGTTTTGGAATACAATGTCAGCCATTGAAATTTAAGACTTTAATTGTTGCTTTTTCTGCTTTTTGATTTGCAGTATTGGTAGCCTTATATGAAGAACCAGAGAAACCTAATAGTGCTTTGGAGTATCCTTTTCATCTTTCAACTCAGAAAAAGGCCTTATTTTTGGAACTTTCATTTTTCACATAGATAATAACCTTTGAAATACTTTAATTATTAAAAAAGTTACTTTCCTTTTGAGTTTTTGGATGATGAGTATGGGTGGTAGGGCGGGATGACTCTGCTCAGAGATACTGATGCTACTCTGGGCTATTTTATTAGTTCTTTCAACTCAAGTAAATTCTTAACTTTGATACTAGTTTTTTAAAGCATCACTTAGGAGCTGCTACCCCAGAAAACCCAGAAATAGAGCTGCTTCGCCTAGAATTGGCAGAAATGAAAGAAAAATATGAAGCTATTGTAGAAGAAAATAAAAAACTGAAAACAAAGGTAAATCTTTAAAAAGAATTCATGTTAAAAATAACTTCACCTTTAGTGACATGATCAAAACCTCATCAAAATGTACAGTAGGGGAGGGAGGAAGGTGACTATCAATCTCAATTAATTGCAAGGCTGAAATGATACCCTATTTAGAAAACCAAAGATAAATTATAAATAGGACAAACCAAATGTGGTCAAGAAGAGGTTCTTGGGAACCTGCATTAACAAAAAGATGAGAATATTGGTTAATGCTGCTTGTAGAAGTAAATGGAGATTTCTGAGTCTTAAGCAGTTGATTAAGTAGTTCAGTATAGGGCCATTGTGACTGGTACCTCTTAGAGTTGTGCAAATGCCTGATCTACATAGCAACGTGGTGGCCCTGTAATGTGTTAATGTACCTCAGTAAATTTTGTTTGCACTTAATTTTGTGCTGAAGTTTTTTCTTTATTAAAGTCCTATGAGAATTTTCATAACTTCAGATAGTCAACTCTTAAGTCTTTGAGGTTTTTCCACACTCTGAATCACATAATGCATTTTACATTACTCTAGGCATTTCTCATAAAGTGTTTCATTCTCTCAACAACTTTGACGGCAAAATGGAACAACTTAAATCTTAGCCTAGTGTTCATTCAGGGAACCACAATTTAACATAAAAGAAAGTGCAGTATCTTAAATTACCAAGATTCCACAATGTGCAAATGTTAGTTAACTTCTGGGCATCTTTTAAGTCAAAGACATTAGCAGCTCTTCATTGACTGGCTAGATTCATATATATTATGTAATTCTTTTTTTCTACTTTTTAGGGGAAAGTTCAGTAATCTTTTGATGGAAGGAAAGAAAGTTCCTTATTATAAGCCACAGCATCTTTGGGAAGATACAGATGGTTGCATATCAAGTTATTTCAGCAGGGTAGCCAAGAATTGGAATTAAATTTTAGTTTCATGGTGATATGTAAAAAGAGCCTTCACTAGGTTTGCTTGTATTAAATCTTAAATCATTGGTTTAAAAAGGATAGGATACTAATATAAACTTACAGTACTTAAATTGAAATATAATAGTTAACTCATTTTGTTACTGTTAAGATTTTTACCCAATATAGAATTAAAATTCACCTAAACTCTGTCTTTGTCCTATAGCTTGCTCAATATGAACCACCTCAGGAGGAGAAGCGTGCTGAATAGGATTCTTCTCAGTTGAAAAGACACTGAAAAATGGTTTTGTATGACTTGAATAGTTTGTATAGTATATAATCTTTTCTGAACAGATGCTATAGAACTCTTTTAATATGTTTAATTCACCTATTACACTTTAACTGTTATAAACACATATACCTAGAATCACCAATAAAAACTCAATATAACTTCTTTGGGTCTTAAAAGCAGGAGAATCCGAAGTGAACCCTGAAAAAATTCTAACCACAGCCATATAATTCATTACCTTAAAAGACATTCTGTTTATTAGTCTGTCTAGGAATGATGGTACTGGTTGTTATTTTAGCCAAGGGAAGTTAGCATGGAGCTGTTTCTTGGTTTAGTTCAGGATATGAGCACAGGTACAATCATTCTTTAACATGAATATGACACTTTATATTCTGTGTAGGCAGCTGGAGTGATCTGTGTGACATGAGATGCTTTTGCATGGATAGGTCCTCATGAATCTTTTGCTCGTATATATAATGTGGAACAAATAATTCTTCTTTGCCACCACTTTGCCTTAGGTAACCGTGTGTGTGCCAGTTTGAACTCTGATACCATGTTTTCCTTCTATGCAATCATGCCCTATCTGATAATGTTGCCTTGCTTGCTCTGTGCTTCAATGGGTCCTTCCTGTACACTGACCTTTGTGTGTTGATTTTCAATTTGCTATAATAGCAGTTACCTGATTGTAATTTATATAACTTTAGACAGGATCACAGTATTCCCCTGTATTACTTAGTTGCTTAATTGTGCACAGAACAGAGGCAATATAAAATTCTGGGTTCACACACAAGTTGGGATGAAAAGGGGAATGAGCCATATATTGTGAAAAATTATAGTTTGCGGGTATAATTATATAGTGCTTTTTTCCCCTCAGAGTATTTTTCTAGCCTTGAATTCATTTTATCTTCATTATCCCTGTGAAGTAGGTAGGGCGAGTATGAGGGGAGGTTGGGCCAAAGACTGATATTAATACAAATTATTTACTAACTGTAGAACCTTGGGCACATTAGTCAGCTGCTCTGAGATTCACTTTCCTCCTCTGTTAAATATGAATATCTGAGCTGCCTACCTCACAGGGTTGTTGTGAGGGTCAAATGGAATGTATGTGAAAGATTTGTAAATGGTAAAGCACTATATTCTTGTTTGTTAGTCCTTTTTCTTTTCTTTTAGAAGACCTACAAACAGATGTTTTGTTTTCCTTGATCATTTATTATCCTTACTCATTGACTGACATTTATTAAGTAGTCCTATTTCATGTATCCTATTCCAATTATTAGAGAACACAGAAAACACTGGTTTAACTAGCAAAAGTCTCAGCACCTGTTAGAAATCGTGACCAAGCCAATGATAAGGGCATTTTAATCAGTCATGTTGGCAGGAGTTTGGCAGTGATCTGTGCCTTTTTGGAGGGGGAACAGGTACGTTGGAAGAACATTCACTTGAATATTTGTTTATCTTTTACCATTTGAGTGCCTCCTACATGGACAGCAGTGGGTTGAGTGCTGGGTATCATAAAGATGAATGACTTGAAGTTAGTTATGAGACATGTATATAAGCAATTACAGTGTGGGATAGGATGTGCTAAGAGTCCTAAGAATAATAAAACATGGCCCCATGGGGGTTTTGGAAGAGAGGGAGACTTGGCTTCTTTAAGCACTTGGTATGACAGTTCATTTGTGTGTACAGACAAGTACAACTCTTCTGGCAGTTAACCCTTAATGGTTTTTTCCCCCATGGCACTAGTATTAATATTTATGCAGTCAGGTGACTGTCTCTTTGTACCATCCTTCTGGACAGATTGGCAACTGTGGGTTGGATAATCACACCTTTTGGTGGAACTGACCTGCTAAACTGCTGTACCAGTCAGTGCTATTTAAGAATTTAGGGTCAGCCTGGCCTTCTGGAGGTCCTCTTCAACATTTCTATGAAGGATTTGGATAAAGACAATATATAAGAAGAGGCTCAATGGAGTAGAACAGCGATCCCATCCATTCAGTTCCTCCTGTGCTTCGGCTAACTTATCCATAAATGCAGATTTCGTATCTTGCCTACCTCACAAGGTTGTTGTTGTAAGGATCAAATTAATATAATGGATGAAAAGTACCTTGCAAATTATCAAAGACTACATATGGGTCAGATAGTAGTAATGCCAAATCTGTTAAGTGCCACAAAGTTGGAAGGGCTGGTTGGCAGACTATTGAAACAAGCTCGAAAATGCTTAACAACTTGGAATACTCAAAATTCTGGGTCTAAGCCAAAAAGATGAAATATCAAGTCTTAATTTAGGTTAAAAAATGCATTTATATAAGTTTAGGCACTAGGGTTGCTGACATAGTTCTAGTTCCAGTAGTTATCTGTGGGAGAGTAAGTGGGAACTACTTATCTCTATGGATATTAAAAAAAAATTCCATTCTGGAAAGCATTAATAGAAATACTGTCCAGTTGCTCAACAGTCATCCTCAAGGCATTGGTCAGTGCTGCATTGTAGATACCAGACATCTGATGGATGGTGACAAGCTCAAATGTATACAAAGGGGAATGACCAATAGAGGGCATTTGAAAAGACAAGGCTGTGCTGTCTAATATGGTAGCCATAGCCACATCTGGTCATTAAAATTAAAATTCAGGTCTCAGTCACATCAGCAACAATTCAAGCACTCAATCCACATAGGCTACTATGTTGACCAGTACTGATGCAGAACATTTCTGTCATCGTAGGACATTCTACTGGACATCAGCATAGAAGGAACGGTTGAAGGAAACAAGTATTTTAATATAGAGCAGAGAAGACTTAGTGGGTAACAGTTGCAATCTAGGGCTGTTATGAAAGACATGAAGACCACTCCTGTCTCATTCCTTTATAAGCTCCAGTGAATGAGTTTTGGCTTCAATAAGACTTTTTAAACAAAGTTTTTACCACAGTGGAATTGGCTGCCTTTTGAGAGAGTGAGCTCTCTTCCCTTACAACTATTGAGGTGTATGCTTTATGTCTATCAGAGATGCTGTGGAATAGATCCTTTTTAGGCAAGAAGTTGGACTGTAGGGCCTCTAAGGATGCATTCTACCTTTAACGTGTAGATTCAGGCACAACCAAGTCTCAAATCTGCATAAATGTGCTTTCCCTTCATAATCAAGAAGTTAACTTTCCTTGGAAGACCAGTACCATCCCCTCACCCCCACATTAAGAGGAAGATCCTCATTTGTCACATTTCCATTCTAAAGCCTGTCAAGGGTGAAAATCCCTCTAGCTTTCTCAAACATTTGGTGACAAACATTTGCTTTGGTTTGCTTTCATTATTCATTCCTTTGGATTGTGATTTGAAGGAGGTCACAGAAAATGCAATGCTCTTTGGGGGTGGGGTGGGGAGGAATTACTGGAGAACGAGACCTTTGACTGGGTCGGTAGGTGGAGGAATTGAGTCCTATTCAGCTTCAAGTGGCAGCAGTATCCACTATCAGTGATTTGCTGAAGAAAGATGATGTTCGCTACCTGCTAGAACGAACTGTATTATGTATTACACTCATAATTCTGCCTTGTTTGAGGTTTTGCCCACTCTGGCTGGCTCCTCCTCCATAACTTTGCACTCCCCAACCATATCCATCTAGTCTTTGCTCAGACATCAGCTCCTTGTAGACTTTCTCGCCCTCCCAACTCCTGAGCATTTTAAAATCCGTCCTTTGACCTTCCCACTCCATATCTCGTACCAAGGCTACTTACGCAGAGGTCCGGTATCTGTTAATCTTCCAACACCTGGAGAGCAGGCAGGGTCCGGGTCGGTTCCAGTGTTGTGCTCCTTGTTCCCCAGGACTTCGCAGCCATCAATAAATGTTGGTTTGGGCGAGTACAATTGTAGGAGGAGGACATTCAATTCCTCCAGATACCCAGAGAGCATCTCCCGTTGCGGCCCCCGGAGCACCGACGATGGGACAGCGGTGAGAAACAATACGCCTGGCTGGGTTGGACCTAGGTGCGGGATGGGGCGGAGGGCAGAGGGCTCGGCCCGGCGGGGCCACCCTCCTCGTGACTCCTCCTCCCCCCTCTTCGGCTCCGAGTCAGGTGATTCCGGGCACGTGACAGCCACCA
>PVJL010016287.1:0-21500 GCA_004026885.1 Lyroderma lyra
TTCCAGCACTTTGTGTCCCCTCCCTTCCCACATGAAAATTCCTACTAGCAGCCCGAGTTCTGGGTTTATTTCAGACCGCGGGGAAGAAGACGGAAGCAGGGAAGGAACATTGCCCCTGGCTGGGGGATCCCGGATAACTCACTTCCTCGTGGCCGCTTTCTTCTTCTATAAAATGAAGGTCTTGGAATTTTCATCTTTAAATGCCCTTTCCATCTTTAAAACTGTCTTGCTCCTACATGCAGAAGGCCTTACTAAGGTATTTCACTCTGGCCACACACCATGAGTTTTGGGGAGCTAAGAACTAAGACTGCCCCAAACGTAGAGCCCCTGAGCATTTCCTGCGTGAAGCCAGGGGTCTGGCTTTTTAGGCATCACTGAAGACGTGACAGACGCTTCTTTTGTTTTCGGCCTAAACCAATGGCAGCAAATAACCTCATTAGGACCTCGCAAGCAGCGTGTCCGCTGAAAGCTAATTTAATTAGGGTCTTATTAGTTGTTGTAACCACTTTTTAATGAAGCTTTACTACGTTCACGTATGCAGGTCCCAAACGATTGCATTAAACATTGGCAAGCGACCCGGGCGTCTGATTTCACTCCTTTTTGCACCATTCCCAACTATCCTGACAGTCAAATAACTGTAGTTACTTTCTTTCCTCTTCAAAGCCAGGTGCGACCTTGAAGTCCTACTTTTCTTTTTCCTCATTTCCCCTTTTCTGGGGTCCCTGCCCACTGGAGTTGGGCTGGAGTGATACGAAGGAGGGAGAAAGCTCCCCACCGTTCACCACGCCCGAGCCGCACAGTTTTGACAACCGGGGTCCCTGACTGAAATGCCCATGGTATTCTGGAGGCAAACATGGAAAACCATTTTATGAATTAACACCTTGGTGAGGATTAGCTCATCATATTAGCTGATATCATGGCCAATAAATGAGACTTCAAGATAATCAAGCCAAAAAAAAAAAAAAAAAAAAAAAAGATAATCAAGCCCAGGGTGAGTAGCTTGGACAGTCAGTGTGTAGAGGGGGATGGGAAAAACCAAGAATTAACTTGTTTCTACCACGCACCAGGCACTGGGCTTGATATGTTCATGCTTATGACCCCATTTCATCCTCTTAACACCCTTGAGGTAAATGCATTATGGGAACTGATTTACCGATGAGAAATAGGAGCACAGAGAGGCGGAGCCAGCTTCGAAGTCACAGAGCCAGTAAGAGGGAGAGTGGTGATATGAACCAGGCAAAGGCTAGGAGGGGCAGTGTGGGGAGCCTTGGCCTCGGTGGGCGGGGGCAGTATCAGGACATGGGGGGCAAAGCACCCTGGGGGATGACCAGTGGACAGGTGGACCCCAGCAGAGGTGACTGAGGGGTCAAACTCGGCAGGGCTGGTACTTTGGCCCCAGGGGACTGATGTGTTTGTGTTCTGTCCCTGCTTGTCATCATGGGCCATGGTAGGACCTCCTGACGGGGACAGGACTGACGTCGGGCTGACCCAGATCCAGGCCCTGGTTCCAGCCCTTTTCAGTAGGTATGACCCTAGGCAAGCTGCGATGCTCTCACCTGGGAAAAGGGGTAATGGTCAACCTCTCCTATTCTTATTGAAGTTCAAGTATACATGTTAAGCAGCCAGCCCAAGGAGACAGCCCAAGGAGAGTGCTAGTAAGTGGTGTCCCCTGCACTTCTGAACTGGTATTGATGAGCTATGTGGCTACAGCAAGATGGCCATGGGTGACAGGAGATGGACCCAAGGGGAAAACTGGGATCCTTGAGTTTACATCAGAATGATCTGCAGGGTTTGGGGGAACCCAGATCACCTGACCTGCACCTCTAGTTTCTGATTTGGTAGGTCTGGGGTGGTGCCCAAGAATTGACATCTCTAACAAGCTCCCGGGCCATCCTGATGCTGCTGGGGGTGGGGGGGGGCGCACTTGGAGGCCCACTGGATAAGGCCACATGCAGTGGGTGCTCTCTGGCCAGCACAGCTCTGATCCCTGGGGAAGGGGGTGGGGGGGACAGAATACTGTGAGTTCACCTGAGCCTGAAGTGAACCCCAGCAGAGCCCTGGCCTCTCTTCTGTCCCCTGTTTGCTACTGGGGTTTTCTGAGCCATTGGGAGCCAGTCCTTGCAAGCGGGGGACAGAAATGTTCGCTTAATTATGATGCCTTATGTACTGTTTTTGCCATGCCAGTCCCTGGGCCTGCTTAGGTTGAAGGGATATTAGTGGTTTAAATAAACCAATTTTGTGGCTGAAAAGGCTGATAAAATTTGTTTTTCACAGGGAGCAAGGAGGGGTTAGGTTCTGAGTAACAATTTCCAATTAATCCCTTAGCCTGATACTTTACATTTTTTAATACGTTTATCACCAATTTAACCAATAGGAATAGACATTCTCAGACATGCAGAAGCAATAGAGCTTGCCTGGTGTTGCATTACAACTGCCAAACCCTCTGTCCCATCATGCATTCCCCATGACATCCTAAGGCAGGAGCTAAGCGTGGAGGCCACGGGGGCATAGAATACCGCACGTCACCCTGCATGGCCCCAGAGGATGGCTGGTTAGTCAATGACAGGTAAGCTTCCTCAAGGGAGGAATAACCTAAGACAGGCACAGTCGCATAGGGGCCATCAGGAGAGAGCTTGGGCTCTACAGAGGTGAGGCACAGCCCCTTACCCTGTCTGAGGTTAATCCCTTGCCCCCTGGCTGACTTGCTCCACTGCATTTCAGCCTGAGATTTGATGGGATGAGCTCAACCACTCCCTCCCTTAATGTTTGTTTATGACACCTTGCCTTGGGGATATATATGTCTGTGTAAAGGCAGGATTCCTGCTGGAACACCACGGGGACTTTTGGGAACAGCCCTAAGGTGTGATGATCACAGATCTTGGAAAGAGGAAGCTTTTTACTTCTCCATACCCGCCTTACACGCCTTGTGTGCTCACCAATAAAAGCTACGCGGGGAGCCGATTCGGGGCTTTTTCAGTCCAGGAGGCCGGAGCCCCTTGGCCCCACTTTTGGCTGCTGTGCTTACTCACCTCGCGCGCCCTTCCCCTTCCCCACTGCCTGTGTCGTTCGTGCCATGCGGGACGCGACAGCCTGGTGTCTTGCCTTTTTGCCAGGAAGGGGCAACGCGCTGGATACCAGTGAGATAACACAGGAGGGCTGTCTAGGAAAAATCCAGCCATTGTCAATGTGACGAGAACGCTTACATGGCTGGATACTTTCCAGACAGCCTTGTATGTGCAAGTGTCTGGCATAATATCTTACAAATTTAAAAGTATAACTTGTTATTATGTTTATTGAACATAAGTTTTTGAGTCTTTATAAAATAATGACAACATGCTTTCTGTCAGGGTTTCTCTACTTTGGCACTATTGGCATCTTGGGCCCTTGTGGGGGGCTGTCCTGTGCACTGTAGCTTGCTCAGCTGTATCCCTGGCCTCTCTCACTAGATGCCAGGAGCGCACCCCCAGCCGTTTCCATAAAAAATGTCTCCTGACATTGCCAAAAGTCCCTTACAGGGCAAGGGTCGCGAAGGGACTCTCACATCATTGGGAACCACTGCCTTACATGAGTAATCTTACTTCATCCTCACAATGACCCAGTGAGGTCAGTGCTGTTCTATGGAGAGGGGAAAGGAGGAACAGAGAGGTTGAGCAATTTGCCAAAGGCCACACAGCTAGTAAAGGAGCAGGAGCGGAATTTGAAATCAGGACTGACATAATCCAGAGCCCAAGTCTTGACCACTTTTCTCCCTGCTTCTGAGAGTTCACATGTACAAAGGTGTAGAGAAGGGGGTCCATGCAATCTCATGCATCCTGGGGGCTGCCTCTGCGAAGGAGACAGATGAATGGGAAGAGGAATGGGGGACTTTTAGATGTATTTGTGACAGTGTTATTTCTCAGAAGCAAAAAAAGAGACCTGGCGAATTCAGCAGCATGTTAACATTTGTTAAATTTGGGTGGAGGAATTTTGGGTGTTTCTCTTAAATTATTGTTGTTGTTGTTGTTTTTTCTTTTTTGGAATGACTGAGATATCTCATAATTAAAATACCAAAACAATTTTAAGAAAAGAGAAGCATGAGTAGAAATATAGGTTAAAGTCTTCTGATATTTTCTGAGCATGTGACCATCAATCTACTTACTTATGTTTTTATTATTTTCATCTTTCTTAACAGAGGGATCTCCTACCCTAATTAGTCCTATTTTGTTTCCCCTGAGGACATGCCATTCACAGACTTAGTCATAATCACCACACTATTAACAGACACTTATTAAATACCACCTCCTAAGTCAACCGTGTGTTAGAGACTTCACATACACTAACAGCTGGTATTTATGGAGTATTTGCTGGCTGAGTCCTTTTTGTCCATTTTCTTTTTTGATTCTGGTCACTTTTTACAGGTGAAGGAAGTGAGGCTTAGATGGCTGCAGAGCCAGGACTGCAGGCCTGGAGTTGTCTGGTTTCCAGGTCCCTGTTCTTTCTAGTACTTTAAACCGCCACTCAACCAGGAGTCACGAGGGCTAATAAGGATGTCCCGGAGAGGGGGACATGCCAGCCCCTCTTACTGCATGAGGGGCTGGGATGGCACTGACCGAGACAAGAGGCAGGAAAGGCTTTCCTGGTCAGGTTCTGAGAGTCCCTGGTTGATCCCAGACCCCTGGCTGAGCATCAACCATGATCTCCAGACGCCATGGCAGTGGATCAGAGTTCACCCCATCCCTGCTCTGTCCTGGATGCTGGTTCCAACACCTCTAGATTTAGTACAGTCTGAAAATAACTCCGCCTTTCTTTCCAGACCAGCTGTTCAAGGTCAGGATTAAATTTTGCCCTAACTGACCAGGGCCCACTGTCTGCCTCTCGTAAAGCCTCCCTCCCCTTTAGAATCCACGTAATCTCCTTGCTTCCTGAGTGGTGCGCCGTTCAGCTTTCAGTTTGTGAGGCTGCCATTGTCCAGAGCCCATGTGAATTTTGCAACTAAAATGTGGAGCATTTACAGGCTGTCCAGGGCATTCGGGGAATCCGTATGGGCCCCGTGGTGGGGTGGGGCAAGCTTGGGTGTGTGGAAGAATCCCTCCTTCTGAACTCCTCTGAATACCTCAAACTCGATTGTTTTCCTGGAGTGCGGGGTGGGGAGCAGCATTTTCATTTATTTTGTTACGGCTTTAAATCCGCAAGTCAGCCCCCGGCCCTGAATCACTGATGTGGATGGAGTGTGCCGGGCCTGGCAGTCACGTGACAGATCAAATCCGTTTACACACCGTGGGTGACTGCTTTTTGTTCTCAGATCCCGGGTAAAATACACACATTCCAAGGCCGCTGCCTGCGCTGGCCTTCCTGATGGACGGGGCGTTACCTTCCAAGGGGGCAGCTTGCTAGCCCTGAACGCTGGCACCTGACACCAAATTCGCTGGATTTGAGGCTTTCAGGCCGTCTTATCACCTCTGAGGGGAAGCTGACTTGATCGGCAGAGGCCTGAAACTTCCCAGGCCCCAGGCAATGAAACGCTATGGGTAGAAAGAGTGGTTTCTTCAGCTATGCTGAACCACACCTATCTGGGAGGGTGAGCCCTGTACCCTTCCCTGGGGGCAATTTGACTACACCAGGCATCTGAGGCTTTTGATGTAACCATTCAAAGTGGACATTATCCCAAGGAAATCCTAAAGGGCAGGTACACAAAAGATACTGAAAGCGTGTGCATGTGTAAGAATATTTGTCACGGCTAAAAATTCTGAACGCATGTATGTCAAGAGGAGGTGGAATGGTAATAACTATGTGTGGTGCCAGCTGGGTACTAGACTAGTCGGGGATCACTGCATAAATTATCTGAATGTTTCACCACTATGCTGTACACCCGAAACGAATATAAAATCATACTGAACATCAACTGTAATTGAAAAATGTTTTAAAGGGAGAGAAAGGTGAAGGGGAATAAGAGGTTCAAATCTCCAAGTATTAAACTAATATGTCACAGGGATATAATACGCAGCATAGGGAGTATTGTCAATAATATTGTGATAGCGTGGTATAGTGTCAGATGGCTGCTGGACTTATCTTGGTGATCACTTCCTTAGCTATGCAAATGTGAATAACTATGGTGCATACCTGAAACTGATCTAATATTGTATGCTATATGTTAATAAAAATCTTAAAGAAAACCCAGTGTATGAACGTATTGACATTAAAAAAGAGGAGATGAATTATCTTAAAAGTACAATAAGATGCTTAGCCTTGTTTATAAAAATTCCACCTACCAAGTTGGCAAAGATCAGTTAAGTTTGATAACACATTCTTGATGAGACTGTGGACACTCTCAAATGTTAATTGGTGCATTCTTTATGAAGGACCATTGGCAATATTTACACAACAAAATTAACCCAGAATAGTCCACTTCCAGGATTTTATCTTACAGATAACATGGAAAATAATGTATGTACAAAGATATTTGCTACAGTATTGTTTGTAATAACAACAGGTTTGAAATGTAAGTATCCTTCCAGAAAGTTCTATTTGAAATAATACGCAGCTGTTAGAAAGAATAAAGTTGCTCTGTTTATATTCAAGTGGGAAGATCTCCAAGGTACATTATTCAGTGAAAAAAACAAGGTGGGTGCAGAATAGTGTTTATACTATATTTTTCCATTAATATATCTATAAATATCTATATATATATTTTTTTATATGCACAGAATACTGGTCATGGTAGTTGTCTATCATTGGGGGAACTGGATGTCTGGGGGCCAGTGGAGTGAGAGGGACATTCTTTTCATTCCATACGTGGGCCTTGTGGATGTGACACCTTGTGGATGTCTCACACAAATGGGTTGTTACAAGTGGATTGGTTAAGTACCTTAGGGTACCTTCTATTATGGAATGCAAAGGAGCATTAAACAGAGGTAAAAAATAAAAGAAAAATGAAAAGATTCAGATTTACTGAAGTGTCGAGAAGTCCATGCACAAGGTGATGCGATTTGTGAACACACACACACACACACACACACACCCACTCACACACATGGAAAAAGCTGGGAAGTTCCATAGATAAATATTAAACGTGGTTATAGACAGGGCAGAATTATGGGTGACTTTTCTTTTTTATTTTTTGCTGTTGTGTGTGAATGACTTTTTGCTACCATGGGAAAAATTTTCTCATTTAAAAAAATACAGAACTAAAAGTCAACAACAATTTGACCTGGGGACATGCACAGGGCTATGCCTGGCAGAGGAGGGGTCCGAGTAATTTTTAATTACTAGTGTTCTAGAGCTCATGATCACGTAGCAGGATACAGGGATATTCTTTAATTAAGTAAAATTATATTAAATGTATGTCAAGATTAAAAATGACTGAGGACATCAGTCTTTTCTTCTTAGCCAATTGATTTTTTGCTCCTAAAATCATAAAAATGTAATAGTTTCCCTTCTAATTCTATTGAAATGCAATTTATGTTCTAACACATTTTCTTAATCATAGATAGAATATTTGCTCATTGTAACACGTGAAATAATACAGAGGTGTATAAAACATGTTAATCTACTCCTGCTCACTCTGTTTTGCCCCCAAAGGTGACGAAGTTAATAGCTTTTGAGAATGGATTACATATTACTTTATGACTTACTTCTTTTAAACTAAAATACCATGAACAACCCTTGTAAATGACAGCTTAGTAGACATAGGTCTAGCCTATTTGTTTTAACACCACTTTACACTTTCCTATATTTTAAATTCCTTATTTAGTAAAATTGAACATAATCAGGTTAAACTTAAAATTCCAAATATTCCTTGCTCCAGTGCTTCTACTTTTAGGAAGTTATCCTGAATAAGTGGGCACAGACATGCATGCAAGAATATTTACTACAACATTTTTTTATAGTAGTAAAAAATTGAAAATAGCCTAAATGCCGATCAGTTGGGAAACTGGGAAGTAGAATAGGATATTCCATAAAAGGACTACTGTACAGCCACGAAAAGGAAAGCAGTAACTCTTTACATGGTGACATAGAACTATGTCCAAGATATGCTATTGAGTACAAAATGTAACCTTCACTTGTAAAAATAGACGGGGTGAGAATATACACATTCCATACACATACACACTCAGATATGTACACATATACACATATGTATGCTTACAACTAACTAGAATATTTCTGGAAGCATACACAAATAATCTGGGAATAGTGTTTTCTTCTGGAGAAAAAAAAAACAGGCTGCAGGATGGACCTGGGATCTAATGAAGGCAGAAGAATTTTTTCATAGCTCTTTTTTCCCTTCTGATTTCAATAAAAGTTATGCTTTTTTTTTTTTTAAATAAAGAAACTAGCTGATTAAAAATTTGCTACAAGTAGTCATGCAAAATAGTTACAAAGTACAATGTCATACTCTAAGTTCCCTCTGGTCCTAAGACTGAATTTTTGGAAAGAAAAAAAAAAATACAGAAAACCTTACAACCTGGAGTACAATGTTATAATATTGTGAGACAAGGTTCTTATACTGGGCAGAGAGGGTCTGCAAACTTGAATGAAAAAATTACTTTTTCTTTTTTTTTTTTTGCAATAACTAACATTTGGCTGAAAGTTAGCATTTCATTCCATAGGAATATAGGCAACAAGCCCTAGTACAATTAGCAGAAATTTCCAATAGAAAAATCAGATTTATGATATCACACTACATTTGCTTCGGGTATCTGGAACTATTTCCACTCGTTACTACTTCAAAATTATAGGAGTTATGTGACTTGCTGTTAGATCTTATTTATTTAATATGTTAGTAATGAAGAACACTGTTTTACTCTATCATAAATTTGCTTTCTCAACATTATAATAACTATTTCAACATAATTGGTTTTCTTTGACATCCCATGTCTCTTATTTACGCGTCTATTGCCAAAGGGGCCCGTGGAACCCTTGTGTTAAGACGGATCCTGAAGTGCTAGAGACAGGAAGTCACAAACGCATGCTGGGAGGGGGCACCTGGAAGCACGGGGAGGGGCCCCACCACTTTCTCTTGATGCCAGGGGGTGAGTTATGGCCTGGATATATAAGCTGGAGGCGTAATTGTTTGTTGCTGTTCCAGTTGGTAAGAAGGTTCTCCCCTCCCACCAGCTGCCTCCCTGGATCCCCGCCCGGCCCGTGCTGGTGCTAGGAGCCTGGGGCCCACGCCTGTGAATGCCAGTGAGCCCGCCTTGCCCTTGGTCCCACTTTAACCTTTTTCTGGGGGCCCGGCCAGGGTGCTGAGCTCAGTCTCTAAGCAATGCACGTGAGCCTGACAGGAAACTCTGTCTTAAAGAAGAATTTCAAAAAGCGTGTGAAGCCAAGCCCCAAATGCATCCCAGCTTCAGGGCACCGAGACGCCGAGGGCTGAAACCACGGAAGAAGTTAAACGGGGCTCTGGGCGGAATGGGCCGCTCATGTGTGCTGGAACATTCTGTTTCTGAACATTCTGGCCCGAACTGCCCGCAGCTTTTATAGTACGATTCGTGTGTTCACACTGGCGAGGGGCACTAGAGTGTTCAAAGGGGGCTCAGATGTGCTGCCAGCCGGTAGGTGTGGTCACGAGCACGCTGTTGACAAAGTCCCAAGAACACAAGCTCGTCGGGGAGGACCGTACCCTGGGCTGACTCACACTCCGTCATGCCAGAAGGGGTGATGGATGGGGTGAAGGTGCCCCTCCGCCACAGTATTCCAGCCTTACAAGTCCTTAAGGCACAGCCCCCTTCTTTCCCCTCCCCTCGAAATCTTGCTTCAGCCCACCCCGCTGTCTCCGCTACATTCCTGAGACTCTGCATTCGGCCCACAGCGTTTGTCTTGGGCTGAAATGGACCCCCCTCCTTCATTTCCTTGCTGCTGTGCTAGGTACAGGGGGTCAGCCGGCCACGGACTCGGTTCCCAGCTCGGTGACTCGGTTCCCAGCCCGGGGACTCGCTCGTGCAGCGCAACAAATGCACTGAAGACATAAAGACGTCAAGTCGACGTTCGCCATAATTCCTGTTTCCCACGAAACACACACGTGAAGTTGCAGCTTTCCTCTTCACGTGGGTGTTCACGTCACTCTCTGGTCCCTCCCCGACTGCGGAGGCTGTGGGTGCCAGCTCTCATCTCCTCCCCATCCCAGGCTCCCTGCAGTGTGCTTGCCGTGGCTTGGAGCACCGGGACGATCCCTTAACCCCTCTAAGCCATGTCCTCACTTGTCAAACGAGTGAAACGATACCCATCGGATGGGCTGGGCTGTTGGGAGGTTCAGGAGGTAGATGAAGCTGTGCACCCATCGAATCTCAGTAGCTTCCATCGCTGTGTTTACTGAGAGTCTATCAGGTACAAGTCCCTGGGCAGGGAGGACACGTCTTTGGAGTCAAACCTGGTCACTGTCCTCCAGAGGTCTGTGGCCAGGTCACTGCTGCAAACGTGCACATCAGTCTTGATCTCACGGACAAATGTGACAAGTAAGGACTGAGGGCACGAACTCTGCCAGGAAAGTGGGTAGGAGCCAGGAAGGTGGGAGAGGTGTGCACAGGCCCGCGGCCTCCGGTGCGCAGGGTTTGGATGCTCACAGGGTGCAGGAGGAGCGCTGCTGCAGAGGGAAAAGTGTGAACGAAGCACGGGGGAAGGAAGATGCAAGACGTGCTCGGGAAATGGCGTACTAGAGAGAGAGTACACTCCGCGTTCTTCTGCCCAACTCACAGGGCTGTGCGCTCACGGTTTGCTTACTTTTGTGAGCACCCGTGTTAGGCAGGGGGGAGACGTAATCACTACTCAGGGGAGCGCCACTGTTCGGAGGGGAGAACAGGCAGTCCAGAGCTCGCTGGAGAGAGCCACCCCTGCAGTGTCTGGGTGTGACTCCTACTTAGCCTCAGGGCCCCTTGCTTTATGGGACCTCACCCCAAGGCCCTGGGACGGAACCCCACAGTGTTTCCTCATGGTTGTGTGAACAAGTTTTCAAAAGATCTGTTAACTACAACTGGTCAGGACCACCGTCAATTCCCCGTGTGACTTCCCTCTGTCATACGCGTGGGTGTGGGCGTAGGAGGCACCGGCATTTTGGGGACTAGCTAAGGGTTAAGATACATTTTATTTGGGTCCTGTCGAACACACACATGTGGTCTGCAGTCTTTTCTTCCTGTATTATAATTAGGTTACGACCAGCCAGAGTTAGTGCAAGGTGGAAAACAGCTTCTAGAAATACTCTCTCGTCCACGATGCCGACTCTCCCTCACCTTGTGACGTGGCGAGGTAAGCCCAGAGACGGGCCCCTGACAGGACTGACACTGTGGGGCTGGGACAACACGGATGTGCCTGGCGGAGGTGAGTCAAGGTCTGAAATGTGGGCAGCCAAAAATTAGAAAACAATACATGTGAAGCTGGAAGTGCTCCAGGGTATCCATAATAGAAGAGAAATTTTGACTCATCTTGCGAGGGGAAGACACAATTATTTTTATATTCTCTCGTTCTCACCAGGCTATGGTGCCTCCGGGGTGCCTCGCCCTCCCTGTCCTCCTCCTGGGAATGGGACCTGGTTTCCCAGTTTCTTCTTGGGCTTCCATAAACCTGGGCTCAGCCCCCACACCAAGGGCGTCCCCAGTGAAGACCTGGTCGCCTCGATGGGAATCCGGGTTCTACCACTAAGCAGCTGGGGGGCCTGAGGCAAATCACTCAGTCTCCCTGAGCATCACTTGCCTCCTCTGTAAAATGGGACCGGGAACGGTGCCCCTGCATGAGCCTCTGCAGGGGAGTGAAGGAGAAAGGCACAGAAAGCACCCGGCCGTGCGGCGCAGTGAGCCTGGCACGTGGCCAGGCCTAATAAATGGTGGCTATTAGTATTATCATCAGCAGCCGTGCACAGGGAGCATAGTGACTGCAGCAACACCCCGCAGACGTGGGAGAAAGCGATTTTCTAGTGTGGCCTGGGCGGCCATCAGTTATCTTTATGAGCCACACACACACTCAGGTAAAGGCATCTCCGGCACTACACGTCTTAACGGGCCTATCTGTGATGGCACGGCGGCTACACACCCGCCCGCTGGCATTGCTGGGGCCTCCACAAATGGCCCCCGTCCTGTCGCACCTGACAAGCGTGCCCCTCCACACATCCCCTTTGCCCCCATCCCCAAGCTGACCCCCTCCTGAGGCCGCCCCCGTCCCCAGGCCGCTCCCATCCCCAGGCTGCCCCCCTCCTCAGGCCGCCTCATCCCCAGGCCGCCCCCGTCCTCTGAATCTCACTCTACAGCGGGGGCTAACGGTTCCCTCCCTGCTTTCTTCCCTGCTCCCCATCCCATCTCCCCCTTTCCCCTGCTTTCTCCCACAAATATTTATTGTGTCCAACCACCGTGGTGTCTTCCAGGATTCCACAACTTTAGGAGACTCACAGTGAAATTAAAAAAAAAAATGTTCGGAGGGGATGTAGAATTATTAACTTTTTATTTTGCCAAATAAGATGTTATACACACACACACATGTGCACACACAGGTGCACATGCACATGCACACACACATGCGCACACACACGCGTGCACACACGCGCACCCACACATACACGCACACACATGCACATGTAACACATACACATGCACACATGTGCACACACGTACACACACGCACACACATGTACACACGTACACACACGTGCACACACACGCACACACACGTGCACACACACGTACACACACGCACACACACGCACACGCACACACACGTACATATACACACGCACACATATGCACACACACGCACACACACATATGCACGCACACACACACGCACACACACGTACACACACATGCACACACATACGCACACACACACACGTGCACACACACGTACACACACGCGCGCGCACACATGCACACACATATGCACGCAATCACTTATTATCATCATTCCATCAAAAAGTGCTATTTCAGTGTCCTGAAACAGCAAGGACAGATTTTAGAATAAAAGGACAGTCATTTATATTGAATACACTTGGAAAAACACAGAAATTTCCTTATTTTTTTTTCTCAATTTGACACGAGCCAGTAAAAATTTTCATTACCCACGGGCAGCGGACCTCAGACCAGTGTTCGGGAAGCACTGCGATAGCACCAGGAATGAAATAACGAATGTTTACTGAGTGCCAAATGTCAAGTCTGATGGCGTCTACCACTGGTTAGCTGTGCGACCTTGGGCAAATTACCAAACCTCTCTGAACTCTTGTTCCCTCGCCCATACACACAGGACCACGACACGTGCTCTGCAGAGGCACTGGGGGAGTTACGAGCCATACGGAGCACCCGGCGGGGAGCCGAACGGCCCTGCCGCGGAAGGTGCTGCCTCCACCATGCTCCTTTTCTCCCTCTTCTCCCGGGAGGCTCTAGTTTCAAAGATTTCTCCTTCCCTCCTGCCAGCCCTCCTGCCCTCCTCCATGTGGACCGGGCAGGACTGGGATGCTCTGGCTGCACCAGGGGAAGCTGAGCCACGCTTTCTGGGCTCTCCCGGGGTGCTGATATTAGGGGCTCCCAGGCACAGGGAGCACCGATGCTGTCTACGCTGGCTGCATCAGAATCACCTGGGGGAACTTAACGGCCAAGCTGCTCAGCCCCATCGCAGGAGACCCTGACTCGCTAGGTCTGCGGTGGGCCTCAAGAATCTACACTTTCTAAACAGCCCCCGCCCCCACCAGATGTTTCTGACGAGCCGCTAGGTCAGCTGTTGGTTGTGGCTCTTGGGTTTTGGGCTGGGACATTCTGACAAGGCAGCTCATGAGATCATTCTTCATACGGTGTCTTATGGGTCCTGATGAATGGGGTCCAAGGAAGATCCTGGGGGGAATTCTGTCGGCCACGTGTTTCCTGACACCACCCCCATTCCCACCTTGCCCATCTCGGCAGAGGGTACCTGAATCAGCCAGAAACCTCAGGGTTATTGCAGACACATGTCCAGCTCTCACTAACCATCCCATAGCCAACCCATCCCCAAGTCCTCGAATCTGTCCACTTCTCCCCATCCACAGCTACCGGCTTGGTCTAAGTCAGCACGAGCTGTCCCTGGGACTGTGGCTGCCTGACTGCACCATCTCTTGCCTGTGTTTCGCATGGCAGCCTGAGTTGTCTTTTAAGGGCAAACTTCAGATTCAAGCTCTCTTAGGCTCAAACCCTTCAGTCGCGACCAGTGCGACTTAAGATGAAAATGTGGAGTCCTTAACGTGGCCTGAGAGCTCCCACACGGCCTGGCCTCTGCAGAAACTTCCAAACTTTCCGCCGGGCCTTGCACCTGTCTCCTCTCCCTTCTCCAGGCTCTCTGTCCCCCACCAGTTCCTGCCTCAGGGCTGTCCGGCGAGCCCTTCCTTCTGCCCAGACCCCTCCTCTTCTGTCTGCCCCCTTCCCTGAAGTCGCTTTTCTAAGCTGGTCAGGGTTCTGTCTAAAGGCTACGCAGGGACCCCTGTGATAGACTGATTCTGGTTGCAGACTTCTACTAGCCTCTCGCCCCCTTTCTTCACGTCCCTCATTGTAATCTGCGCCCCTGTTTATTTGTGGGCATGTGTTTTTCAAATGATCTGTGCTCCCCACTAGAATCAAACCCTATGAGAACAGTGAACATAGCTGTTCTGCTCACCACTGAGTCTCCAGAACAACACCTGGACCTAATAGGCACACGGTAAATACATCGCATTCAGTGACTGAATGACTGACTGCTTAAAGATGTAGAGCTTACCCTAGATGAAGGGTCAGGTCTTACTTTCTCCTTCTGGCTGGGGTGATGAAAGGTCCAACCTTTCATCAGTGCATGAGATGTGGGGAAAGTCTAGCCCTGAGCTAGGATAAAATGAACTTCCCCGCATTTTATGGGTGAATCTTTTTTCAAGGGTGAATGGGGAGTGGAAAAAAGGCCGGGCTTTGTAATGGAAGTACATTAACCGGGTTTGACAAGGTGGCCCTGCGTTCCCGGGGGACATCTGCTATGAGAACAGGTCAGGACCAGACAGCAAAAAGGCCAGACATCTCCTGGGCGCAGTGGGACAGGTGTGTGCTTGTTCTGACAGGTCTGGATTCAACTCTTGGCTCTGTCACTTACTTGCTGTGTGACTTTGGGCAAGAAGACTAACCTCTCTGAGCTTCAGTGTGATTATCTGTAGAGAGGGAGCAATTACTCTTAGGGAAGAGTAGCTGTGAGGATGAAGGAGGTACTGTTTGTGCAGCGCTGAGCAGAATGTCCGGCATAGGGAACATGCTCCATGACAACACAATCATGTCAGGCTTTAAGCCTCCTGTAGGCAGGAGCCATGTTTGTGGAATAGAGTGCTTAGCACACAGTAGGTGCTTTAGGAAGTCTTTATTAACGATTTCATAAACGGTCAAATGTATTGTCCTTCCGTCAGATTTCTCTCTTTCAGGAAGGATTCCCTGTGCGTAGACATTTCCCCTCACGCAAACCAACTGCTTTCCTTGTGAACAACTCCAATCCCTGTGTTTTGACACCTTGGAGCCAGAGGATTCGTGTGTGTCTGTGGGGGTGGCTCTGTCCTGACTCCTCTCTGAGACCCTCACCCTCCCATGGGAGGCGGGGATTCATCGTCCCCACCGTGAACGAGCGGCCTGGGGAAGCAAATCAATGGCGAGCAGATTCCTACTTGGTGGCAGCACTATGGAGAGCACAACTGTTTCTTTGAAATTGACCTTCATTTATTTGGAGGGGAAAGCAGTTAGTTCAATAATGGCTTCCTGGTGCCTTTCAGCATTTTAAAAGACGGAGGAAAGATTTGGAGCGAGGCAAGGTTCCAGTGTTTTCGAAACAACGTCCTAAGCCCGGCTACCAGTTGGCTGACCAGCACTTCCTGCTACCCTCCTCCCACCTCCATTCTGCACCCCCCACCTGCAGTACAATGCTCCCAGCCATTTCTGGAGACCCTGACCAGGCCTTCCCCAGGCAGGTGGGAGCTGGCCTTCATTCTAATGCCAGGAGGCTCGAGAGTCCTTAGACATTTTGCACATGGCTCATCGAGTAGAAATGCTACTATATTATATTCCAATTATTTCCTGTCCCTCCATGGCTTGGTTCCAGGGGACAAATAAAGAGGTCCTTGTTTGGGGCAGTCCATCCCTGCTCCCAAGTAAGCGAGAGCTGGTCCCTGGTCCAACTTGGTCTGAGGCCACAGGGACAGGGTGGGGAGGAGGCAGGGAGGGTGTGACAGGTGGGGAGGGCTCTGCAGGAGACCAGAGGCCTCCCTCTCAGGGAGCCCAACCCTGCTCCCAAAAATAAAAATAAGGGAGGAAGGAAAACAAATGGAGCCCCTGCCCAGGGCCCTGCAGGGGGCAGGGCTATTTCGCCTCCTTTGCAGGAGGAATCCCAACCCTTCTCTCCCACAGAGAAGACAAACACGGCTGTGGAAATCTCCAGCCATCGCGGCCCCTGGAAGTCTATCGCCAACTGGGGGTTCCTCCTACCTGCACGTCTGCTCGCCAACCCCCGTCTCCTCCAGCTGCTTTCTCCCCTTCTGAGTAAAAGGTCTTGCATGGAAAATTTAGAATGTGGAATCTTCTTCAGATTCCAAAGGAGTTATTGTTCTACTGCATCATGCTACTTTTATTTGGGCCTTATGTGAACTCAGAGGAAGTAGAAGTCCACACCTCAGTTCTGCTTGGATGCACTTGCTAAATTGTTAAGAACGTGTTAGTGAAGCACCTTCTCTGTCTGAAGCGCTTCTGTACCTTTCGGAGTCCATCCCAAACCTAAGGCCTGGGGTCCGTATTCCGCACCTGTCAAGGCTGGGGCTCCCGGGTGGGAGGAAGGGTGCGGGTGGAGGTGGCTCAGGGAGAGCACACTGGGAGACCTCCATGGACCGTCAGAAAGTTCTCATGGCAAGGAGAAGAATCAAGCTCTGACAGCGTCAGGGTGGCAAGAACGTCTTACTTCCTGTGGTGTGGAGGCCAAAGGCCTGAGAGGTTCGGGGCAGAAGGTCTCGGGGCCACACGGACAGAAAGGGGGAAAGGTAGAGAGAGTGGGAGTGAGAAGAACTGGGGTGGGCCTGAAGAGCAGGGCCCGGGAGAAGCCATATCCCCCCGCACCACTGCATGACTGGGAAGGGGCTGAGCTCTGCAGCCTTTAGAACCTTGGCCTCCAGGAGGCGGGAGCCTGCAGGGGGCTGAGAGGTTCTCTGAGCCCTGGTTCTCAGAGCCTGGTCTGTGGACCGTCCCTTCAGAACCGCCTGGGGTCCCTCCGATCTCCTGAGCAGGATTCTCTGTGGGGTTAGGCCTAAGACGCTGAATGCTCATCAGGCTCCACAGAGGACTCTGATCCTCATTCAAGTTTGCAAGCCCTCCATCTAGTCCCACCCCCTGGCTCCTTGAAAGTGAGAGCTGAAGCCCAGAGAGGTAAAGCAACAGGCCTGAGGGCACAGAGCTAACTGATGGCAAAGCTCCCATTGTTCATGCCCCCGGAGCGCTGCTGTTTCCATTTCAACTTGCTGGCAGCCTCGTCACCTATTTGAAGGGGCTTCCCGTGCCCCCCAAGTGAAAGCCTGCACCTTTGATCCATCCCTGCCTCCTGCTGGGGCCTTCTCCTTCCTGAGGCCAGCAGGCAGGAGCAGGAGGAGGACTGGGTTCTCCCTGAGCCTTCAGGAACAGGTGTGGGTTTGGCAAATGAGGAGAGGAGGAGAAAACACTGAGGTACAGCCCAGGGGAGACTGGGGTTTGGTTTGCAGTACTAAGAGCTGACTTTCCTTGAGCATTTACCGTGCACCAGACACTGTATTAAGTTTTTCCGTGTATTAGTGCAACCCCCGTGGAGCATATACTAATTAGCCCTATTGTACGAATGAAGAAACTGAGGCTCACGAAGGAGTGGTCATTTCCCAAGGTCACTTAGCTGATAAGTGGCCAAAGCACTTCCACGTACAACCATGATCTTAGTATGGCCAAAGGCAGGGTTCACCCAACAAGCCTGAGATCTTGAAAAGAAAAGAAAACTTGTTGGCTGTGGAATGTTTTCTGGGGGGCAGAGCTTTGAGTCCTTTCCACTTAACACACTTCAGGATAGTTCGGGCGGGCATTAGCCTGGCAACCTGGAGAGTAGGCTAAACGGCCCTCTTGCTCCTTATCTTTTTTAAACGGGAACTCCTGCTATCTGTTTGCTTTCGTTCCATTCGCCTCTTTCTCTTGAAAGCAGTGTGTCTTCAGCATTTCAGTGGCTTGAGGAATTTGGTTGTGTTGCGTTCTAACTGAGCCCCCGGTTAAGGCCGCAGGCACGTGTGGTCGACGGCACGGAGCAGCCGTTATCTCTGCAAATCACGGCACGGGACTCGGCACGGTCATCTCCCGCCACTCATTTTCTGGAGTGTCCTCCAGGGACGGGAGACGGAATCAAAGCCCCTCAGTGCCTCGGAGGAGGGGCAAGCATTTCCGGGGCCATGTGGACAGCATGTCACAGTACCCTCCTCTAGGTTTGCCTCCTAACCACTGCTGCTTCCTCAGACATCAACCAGGCGGCCTTCTGAACAACTCAGCAGGACACACCGGACCAAAGAAAGTGGGCATGATTTTATAGGCGGGGAAGGACTCAATTTCATCCTAGCAAGATTTGGTATCTGGCAGCTGAAGGTGAGGGACAACTGTAGTTTAATTCTGGGCATGTCACACATCACCAGAGTCAGGAACATTTGGGGGTGAATACTGAGAATGCGTGACCCTCTCTGCTCATTTCCTTCTCTTCCACATCTCGGGCTTCAGATGACTTAAAGGCTAGCTGGGGCAGTGTGGCTGTGAACTGCTCCTATTAACGCACATGAAGGGAGTGCACTGAGGTGACAGCCAGCAGTGAAGGGAGGAGGGGGAGGGCGCAGCCTCTGCAAAGCTCCTGAGCAGCGTGGGGCTCTGCAAGCGCCCTGGAAATGCTGAATGAAAACGGCCTTCCTGCGTACGAGCAGCCGCCCTGCTTCCCAGACGCCGCGTCTGCGGTAACTACAAACTACTTTGTATGCTGCATTCGTGACGCTGCCTTAGCCGGCACACCATTACTACTGAAATAACGCCGGTGTGATGTTCGAGTCCAGTGGCCTTTTAAATGATTAAACCGAGGCGGCTGAATGAGTCATCCTGCATGCCACATTTTCCTCCCGTGGTTCTATTTCCAGTGACGAGTACCTTAGCGTGTTCCACTAATACCTGAGTTGGTTCTTAGCCAGCTACCCAATCTGCAAAGCCTTGGCAGAACAAACAATATTCTCCAATCTCTAAACACACACAGACTGCATTAAAAAAAAAAAAAAAAAAAGAACAAAACCTACAAAAAAAATGTATAGGAAGCTCACCAGGAGACCCAAGATCGGAGAACGCCCAGTGCCCCCTCCACCGGTCCCCAACTTACCAAGCGGGAGAGCGATGAAGAAAGGCAGCCAACACAAGATGAACATGCCGACCACGATGCCCAAGGTCTTAGCTGCTTTCTTTTCCCTGGAGAACTTAAAAAGTTTGACAGCTATGGAACTCCTGGGGTTGTGGCCCTTGGCCTTGGTACTGCTGAGGGTGTCCTCGTGAAAGTTCTTGGAGTGGATCCTCAGGGTCAGCTCCTTGGAGTTGGACATCTCCCTCATGACGCCGGCCTCCAGGTTCTTGGTGGTCCTCTTGGCCACGATGTAGACGCGGCAGTACATGACCAGAATGACCGCCAGAGGGATATAGAAAGAGCCCAGTGAGGAGAAGAGGGCGTAGAAGGGTTCTTCGGTGACCCCGCATTCCTTGTCATCATTGGGCGCCGGCTCCTTCCATCCAAGGAGAGGCCCGATGGAGATGACCGTGGACAAGACCCAGACACTCAGGAGCGCCAAGATGGCCTTCCTGCGGGTGACCAGCGTGGGGTACTGCAGAGAATAGCGCACCCCAATGTAGCGATCGATGGAGATGGCACACAGGCTCAGGATGGAGGCGGTGCAGCACAGGACGTCCACGGCGGCCCAGATGTCGCAGAAGATCCGGCCCAGCACCCAGTAGCCCAGCACCTCCAGGGCAGCCGAGAAGGGCAGCACGGTGAAGCTCAGCAGCAGGTCCGCGATGGCCAGGTTGACAATGAAGTAGTTGGTGGGTGTCCGCAGGTGACGGTTGCAGGCCACAGACAAGATGACTAAGATGTTGCCCACGATGGCAAAGAGGATGAAGGCGCCCAGTACCAGGCCCACGGAGATGGCCCTGGTGATGTCCAGCTGGGGCAGTGTGGAGTTGCTCCAGGTCTGGTTGGGGCCAGTGAAGTTGGCATTTTTCAACTCTCCCCAGTGGGCAGGTGCTGATGTGTTGTGGCCGGGGTCCAGATCGGGATTCATTTTAGAGTCCGCCCTCCATAGCCAGGGGGTTGGTAGGGCTGGAAGGGCTGCAGTGAAGGCTCCTCAGCTGCCCTGAAACTTTGCCTCCCCCGTGGTGGTCTCCTTCCCGGAGGCGCCCTCCCAGCGAGGAGTCATGTCCCCCAGCAGCCCGGCCCGGCAGCACGTCGCCTCCTGCACCGCGCCGCTCGCTCGCCTGTCAGAGGGAGGAGGAGGAGAGAGGGGACAAGGCGGCAGCTCCAAGTTAATGGTCCACGTCAGGCGCTCGGGCCGGGCTCGCGGGGGAGCGGCGGGAGGAGCAGGGGCGGCGGGCGGGGGGCGCCCGGCGCGGCCGGCCCCGCGGCAGGTCTGCGGACGGCGGCGCCTCTGCCCAGCCAGCGCCGAGGAGGGTCTGCTTTCAATGAGCCGCCTCTGGGCTGCCTCCACGGCGGTGACATCAGGCGGGGGAGCCCGGCGCCCTGACTCCGCGCGGCACTAGGGGGCAATGCGGGTCCAGCGAAGGCGCCAGCGGCCCCGACGCCGCCACCCCGGTCAGCCGACAGGCGGGCCGCGCCCCCGCCGCCCCGGGCCAGCCATGTGTCGGGAGGGGCGGTGGGAAGAGCACCCTGAGCGTGGGGATTCCCCTGTCCCCCACCCCGAGGTGGCTCGCTGGGATTCGCTCCCTTCC
Source organism: Lyroderma lyra (assembly GCA_004026885.1). Taxonomy (NCBI): domain Eukaryota; kingdom Metazoa; phylum Chordata; class Mammalia; order Chiroptera; family Megadermatidae; genus Lyroderma; species Lyroderma lyra. The sequence goes on from PVJL010016287.1 coordinate 20,937, forward strand.
TAAATTCACGCTTCATTTGCAAAAGCGGGGTGGGGGTGCTTACCTCTAATGGGGGGGGGTCGTCTGGAGTCAGCCCCTGGGTTTAGGGGCATGTGCAACGTGTGCAGCACCTGAAGGAAAAAGAATTCCAAGGTTAGGCAGGTGGGACGGCCTTGGGTCAGACCTGAGACCAACCCCCTCCCCGCTTTACCTCCCCTTCACTCACTCACTCACTCCCCACTCATATTTATTCTACAGATCGTTACCGGCCTTCCGCTGCCTGCCCCCACCCGCACCCCCGTTCTGCTCTAGGCGCTGTGGGCACAGCAGTTGAACCGAGCAAAGACCCCTGCCCTCCAGGAGCCTACGTCCTAGTGGGAGGAGACAAGACAGTAAAGAGTCAGCATGTTCGGAGGTGTGTCCTATGCCTACAAGTGTAGCAGAGAGTGAGCCAAGGAGGGGGAAATGGGGTGGGCGTGTTTTGGGGATATGTGACATTTTAAATGGCTGCTTGACATGTCAATGAAGTCAAGACCTGAAAGAAATGAGGAACAAGCTAGTGAGCTACCTGGAGGTGAGGGTGGG
>PVJL010016288.1:0-21396 GCA_004026885.1 Lyroderma lyra
CATCAGGGACACGGCCCCCACCAGGGAGACAGCCCCCACCAGGGACACGGCCCCCACCAGGGACACGGCCCCCATCACGGCCACGGCCACTGAGACCTGGTTCCCACAGGGGACAGCCAGCTGCCAGGCAGCAGCGACCACAGAAGGGGCCCACCGACAGTCCCAAGGCTCACACAGCACTCGGAGGATAGGAGATGGTGGCAGCTGAGTGATGGGAGGCTTCCTGGAGGAGGTGGGCCTGGACAGATGCAAGGAAGGAGAAGGATGCAAAGACCGGTTTGTCACCGATATGTGGGGCAGGTGCGAGATGGCTGGTGCCGAGGCAGGAAAGGTGGGGAGGGATGGATGCCAGGTGGGGCGGGAGACGGACGCCATGTGCCCGGCCCTGGCGCTGGCCCAGCAGGCATCCACCCCGCCAGAAGGGGCAGCACCTGGGCAGCCCGGGCACATCCCCAGGCCTGCTCCCAGCCACCCACACTGCTGGACCCACCTGTCACCCCTCCTGCTGCCCTCTTCCCACTCGAGGCCAAACTCGCAGGACACTGGGGTCACAGGGCGGAGCCAGCCGGCCCTTCACTGCCCTCCAGGGTGCCCAAGGCTCCAGCGGGCAGGGCTGGCCATCGCTGCCACCCCCTGACCTTGGGGACAGCTGCAGTCCACACGAAAGGCAGAGCGAGGCATCGTCTAAGCCCACAGAACCTCCCAGCTCTGACAGGGCGTGGCCACCTGTCCCTGCCGAGCGTCCACCCCTCCCTTCAACCTGCGATGCACCAGCCCGTGGGCCTTAGTGCTGCGGACATCCGCACGCTCTCTGGGAGGAAGGAAACGCTGGCCCCCGCTGCACCCCGGAACAGGGGCCCACCCCACCCCCAGAGCTGCTCTGGCCAGACCCCGGGGACTGGGACGCAATGAGGACTTGACAACCAAACTGGGGGTTCGGCTGAGTGCTGGGTGGGGTCAAGAGCCCGGCCGCCCAGCACCCAGTGGGAACAGGGAGCGGGTGAGAGGAGCCGGCTGCAGGCCCAGCCCAGGTCCCCTTCTCAGGGGTGCCTGGGGATGAGACGGGGCCCCACGGTGTGGCGGGGAAGGTGCGGCCATCACTACAGACAGGAGGAAGGGCGGGAAGAGGCGGCCAGGGGCCACCGGCAGCAGGAGAATCCCACTAGGGGGCCGCCCGGGGCTGGAAGGGGACCGAGGGAAGGACTCTCCCACCGTCCAGGCCAGGCGGAGGGGCCGGGCCGAAGGTCGCCCTTCTGGGAATGAGGCTGTGAGGGGCCCATCCTGCCCAGCGGGGCCTGCACATGCCATGTCCCTTTTCCAAGCGACACGCAGTGGTCGGCCGGCCTGCCTGGGGCCTGCAGGGCCCCTGCAAGCTCTGAGTCTCCACCCCGAGCCACCCCGGGCTCACAGCGGAGCCCCCGGGCCGCTAGGGGTCCAGGAGGAAGGAGGCTGCCGGAGCCTCTGTGTCCCCAGCCCCAGAGGCCCGGACCCCTGCAGGAAGCTTCCAGGAGTTCTCTGTGCCCGGGGACCTGTCCCCCCGCCACGACGGCCGCTGGGTCCCAGGCATGTCGGGGCTCACCACTGAGGTGTGTCTGCTTCCTCTCCTTGTCCCCCAGTGTGAGGACTGCGGCCTCCAAGGGTCACACAGGCCTGGTCACACACACACTAGGTCGGGCTCAGGGGCGGGAACCCAGCCTTGTGGGCTCACGTCGGGCTCTTTCCCCCAAACTCGGCCTAAGCCACTGGCTCCCGCAGCTGGCCATGGGCGGCTGCACGTCTCGGGGTCTCGTCCTGGGAAGGTGCCCAGTACCCTGGGCTTTGCAGGTCAGGGTGGGCCTGTGGGGCCAGCCTCTTGTTGTCCTGTCTGCGCCGGCCCTGAAGACTGACGTGGAAGGCTATTCCTGTTCTCGCCTTGGCCTTGACCGAGAGTGCACCTGCCAGAACTCGCTCACTGAAGGGTGAACACAGCCCAAGTCGGGAAGCAAAAGCTTTTCACACTCAGCGCCTCTGCGGGGGCGGCCCCGGGCACAGACACCTCGTCAGAGACCACGCCATCCCGCCTGGAAGGGCCGTGAGGACAGCCGGCCAGGGGACCTGGAGCTGCAAGGGCCGTGAGGACAGCCGGCCAGGGGACCTGGAGCTGCAGGAGCGAGGTAGAGGCTCTGCCTCCGGGGGGCTCAGCAAGCCCGCCAGGCCACCTCTCCAGCCTCGGTCACTGTCTGTGAGGGCAGGTCATCCGTTGTGCACTGGACACTACCAGCTGGGCCAGGGAGAAGGGGGCAAGCAGGGAGCACCTCCAGCCCCCAAGAAGCCAGCAGGCCAGAGAAGAGGGCCTCCAGCCCCACCCCGGGCACCACAACTAGGGACCCTAGCAGCTGCCCTGTCCCTCCCTGCCAACCCAGACGGCGTGGGTCAGCCCGCCGTCCTCAGAACCCAGCTTTCCCCTGGAGGCGTCCTGGTCAAGGCTTGTCACTCCCCACATTCTTGCTTCTCCCTGGGGATGGCAGGACCCCGGGTCTCCCAGCTGCTCTCCCAGACGGAGACAAGACTGGAAGCCATGACAGCGCAGGCGGGGGTGGGGTGGGATTCAGCCTGCAGCGAGCCCCCCCCCATGCCTGTGACATCCTGAGCATGCCTGCCTCGGAGCAGGTCCCCGTCGCTCTTGAGGAGGGTGGTGTCCCTCGACGGGGACAACAGATTCACCTGCTCGGCACAGACACCAAAGCCGGGCTCCCCGGGGCTGGGGCCCCCTGTGTGAAGGCCTCTCACAGGCACCCCGAGGAAGATTGCAGGTCTGCCCTGGACACCCCCGCAGACGAACAGCAGTGGGGGGACACACCAAGTACCCCAGGGAAGAACGGGCTGTTCGCACGTTGGGCAGAAGAGGACTCCACCCGGAGAAAGCCTGCTCCCTGCCCAGCCCCTGCCTGGTAGCCCTGGCGGCCCCCTTTCCCAGGCCCCTCCTTATCTCCTGGAAGGAGGGGGGTCAGCGGGGTCTTGGGTAGAGTCCCCCCCAGCGTGGGAAGGCAGATGGAGAGCCTGAGGCTCAGAGTTGCTCATCCCTGGGGCTCAGTGGCACCAGCCTGACCCCAGAGTGGCGCTCCCGGAGGGGTTGACGTGGAACGCTGGGCAGCCAGGAAGCGGGCTCGGCGGGCGGAGCCCACGTTTCCCCACAGAGCCTGCCGCCTCCACGACCCCAGGTCTGAGCCCAGCTGCCGATCAGCGGGGAGGGCTGGCCCCCGTCCGAGGCCACGCGCCCCCCGAGGCCACGCCCCCCGAGGCCACGTGCCACCACCACCACCACCACCCCCGCCCGAGGCCACGCGCCCCCCACCCCCCCGAGGCCACGCGCCCCCCACCCCCCGAGGCCACGCAGCCTGGCCCGGGAGACGCCCACCCCGGCCTCCGCGCAGAGGACGCGGTGCAGCTCCAGGACCGTCTCCCAAAGCGTGACGCGCGCACTGGCCTGGCCACGCTCCCGGGGCGAGCGCCCGGCCTCACGGCCCGATCCATCACGCGGGGCAGGTTCTGGGCTCGCCCCGTGAGCATCTCAGCGCGCCGCCCTCCACGCCCTCCGTGTGAGCGAGCAGAGCCGTCCTTCCCCACGGGAACGTCCGATTGCCTGTCCTCGCACTCGGCCAGCGGCCGCCCCGGGAGCCCCACTCACTGGCCGGAGCTGCGGTTTCGGGGGGAGGGGGGCTGGGCTGGCAGGGGGACAGAGAAAACACAGCAGGCGCTTGGCTCTCAGCAGAGCCCTCTCGGCCACGCGGTGACTGGGAGCCCAAACCATCCGAAACACGCAGAGCCGTGGTCAGCCAGCTCCCTGGGGCCAAGCTGCAGAAGGGCCGGGGTGGGAAGGACCCCAGGAGGCAGGTCTGAGGCCAGTCCTTCCCGCCTGCCCCCTCCCTGGTCAGCTCGTCCACGCCCCTGCCTTCAGCCAACTCTGTGAGACGGCGACAGCCCCGGCCGTCCTCAGGGACACTGTGCTTGAAGGGGTTCCGGCGCCTAAAGAACAGTCGGGGCTTGCTGACCCTCGGCCGGCGGCCGAGCTGTGCGCTTACACTGCAGGGGCTGCAGACGCACGGCTGCCGGGCCCGGCCCCTGGGCCGCGTCAGCTCTGGGCGCTCAGAGCACCAGTCAGGAGACCCCGGCTCAGGGCCTGGCACGAGCACTCATGGGAGGGCCAGGGGGCCCAGCACTCATGGGGGCTGAGGAACGAAAGGGGCAGCAGATGAGAACCCTGAGGCCCAGTCCCAATCTGGGGGTGCCACTGGGCAGGACCCCTGGAGATAGCAGAAGAGGCCCAGAGAGGTCGGGCGGCGTGCCCGCGGCAGCCGGAGTGAGGACCGGGGTCCTCCGAGGGGCCTGCAGCGTGTCAGGGCCCAGGGGAACCTCAGTGGAGGGGGCACGTGTCACCGCTGTGCTCTTAGGTGTGGGCACCCTGGGCCAGGAGGGGAGGGTATGAGGGGCGGCTGGCACGCGTGGGCAGCCCGCCCTCGGCCTGGCTCTCCCTGTGCCATCGCCATCACCCTGCTGCAGAGGGCGCCGTCCGGAGAGTGCGAGAAGGCCACTGGGCCACCCCTCCTCCCGGGGCCCGGGGTGGGGTACTTCTCCCCTCCCCCAACTCCCCTGCACTCCACGTGTCCTGGAGTCGGGGTGCGGGCCTGAGCAGGCTCTGCCGTCCCTGTGAGGCCTAATTCACAGGAGGGACATCAAGGCCAAAGCCAAGATGCGGGGCGATGGGGGGTGATGGGGAGCTGTCTCCCTCTTCACCGAACCCTGGCTCCTGCACCTCCCCCCAGAGGCACAGGCCCCCCACCCCGGGGCTCCCACTGGCCAAGTACACGAGCACACGGACAAACGGAACCCCAACCGTGTCTGCCGAACATCTGGGCCAGGCACCCCAGGCCCTGACCTCTGACCGACGGCTCACGGCTGCCGTCCCCACAGCTGGGCCCAGTGTGCTTGTCAGCGGAGTATGTTCTGGGAGACGGGAGACAAGTCCCAGGGGTAGTACTGCCTGCTGGCCCACGGCCCTGCCCACTCTCAGGAGGGCCCAGATGCCCAGCCCTGGCCCTGTGGTCAGGCGCCAGGCAGGGGCGATGGGGGAAGGGTGCAGGCCCTGCCTCAGCCTCCTCCCCACTCACCCTAGTCACTGCTCCTCTCCCTCTCCCTCTCCCTCTCTCTCTGTCTCTCTCTCTCCCCGCCCGTAGCCCCCCAGTGATGGTGGGGCTGGGTACGGGGTGTGCCCAGAGCTGGTGAACGCTTCCGGCCTTATCGGGGCAGGGTGCCCACCAGTGCCCCTGCGTCCACCCGGACACGGCCCACCCGCCCTCTCCAGCGCTGCTCTGGGCGCACCACCTGCCTCTCTCCTGGGCAGAGCAGCCTCCTTCTCCATGCACGGCCCCCCAGGGGGCCCCCCATATCCGATTCTGTGCCCCCCACAGGCTCATTTCAGGAGAGACCTGGGGACCCCCTAAAGGTGTGGGGTGTGGAGAGTGGATCAGGCAGGGAGGACCCTGAGGACTGGCACCTCCCAGGACCCCAAGGACCCCCCTTGGAGCAACCCCAGGGGCTGGGGCGGAGGCTGCTCCCAGGACCAGCCGGGCAGTGGGAGGCGGTGGGGGGCAGGCCAGGCCCAGGGCCCACCTACCTCGGCAGGTCTTGCCATCTCCCTGTAGCCGGTGGCCGGGGGGACAGCGGCAGTGGAAGCCCCCGACGGTGTTGCAGCACGGGCCCTCACAGCCCCCATTGCTGGCGGCACACTCATCCACGTCTGCAGGAGGAGAGGCTGGTGAGCGCCACGCAGGGACCTCCCCGGCCAGCCACGGCCACCCAAGGCCTCTCACCGCGAGGACTCGGGCCCTTCGCCACAGGAGGACTCAGTCCGGCCGAGGTGGACAAGCCTTACCTCTCTAGACAGGACCCACAATGGGGGACCCTGGTGGAACCACCCTGTCACCGGGTTCCTCCACACACCCAGGACAAGCACCACCCTGCAGCATTCGAGTGCCACGTGGGTGGCAGGGAGGCCACGTGCTCCAGCTCGACACAGGAGGGGGCCCTGCTCCCCCAAAAAGGAGCCAAGCCGGCCTCCGTGTATGCACGAGGACGGCCTCTGGGTGCGTTCCCGTCCAGCTGTCAATTTGCCAAGGACACCAGGAGCCCACACAGTCACTGTCACAGCTGTCCCCAGACCTGGGGCGCTGGGCTCCAGTGGGGAGGTGGCGCAGACTGGGGACACGGAACACCCACTCCCGTCCTGTGTCCTGCCCTGGCGCGGGAACGGGGTGCGTCCCCAGGACTGGGCATCTGGCCAGGTGGGGTCCCAGGGCTTCCATCATGGCCCCCCATTGTACCTGACCCCCGCTGCAGGGGCCTGCAGGGCTGAAGCTGTTGACAGGGAGGGGCAGGTGACCTGCCTTGTTTCCCAGAACAGTGCATACACATGTGTGGTGACAGGGGAACCAGGTGCCTCCACCCGACTCCAGCCCCAACCGAGCTGCCCTCTCCCGTCCCAGAGGGGCTCTGTCCTGTCCTCCCAAAGGCGAAAGGCACAGCCCCCGACTCTGTGACCTGGAGGCTGGTGCAGAAAAAGCAGGGACCCCGACAAGCTGCAGGCCATGGACAGCCAGGTGCCAGCACAGTCCCCGGAAAAGTCAACCGTGTCCCGGCCGCACACGGGAGCTGCCGTCGAGTCAGGCTCAGTGCCCACGAGCCCACCCCAGTGTTCCCAGAGCCAAGGCCCCCCTGAAGACTCCAGCATCATCTATGCACTGCTCTGGGGGGTCCCCAGAATACCCCGAACCGCCTTGGGCTACAGGGGTGGCCACGGCCCCACGGGGACAGCCTTGGCCGGAGACGCCTCGGGACTGCTGGAATGCAGCCGTCAGCCCCAGCCTGCCGGGTTAACGTGGGAATTTTCTGGGAATTCCTAGAGAGTTATGCGGGGCCAGACGGAGGTCAGCCCGGCCCAGCCCAGGGGTCAGAGCCGGGTGCCCAGCGTTTCCCGCCAGGTCCGGCCTGGGGGGACAGCCCGAAGGCCAGGCCCGTGGGCCTGCAGCGGCCGGCATGAGGCACGCCTAGAGGGCAGTGGCCAGGCCACGTGAGGGCTGTCACAACCACTGGCATGGCAGGGTCCCGGGCAGGGCCTCCCTCGTGCGCGTGAGTGAGGGAGCCCACAGCAGGCCTCCCTTCCCACCCCGCTCTCCCCATCCCCTTCCCCCTGAACCCCTCCTCCTAGGGTCTAAGAACATGGGACCCACGCGACCTGACTCTCCTTCCCGAGACCCAGCCTGCCCTCAGCCCTGTCACCACAGGGTGACCTGGGGACCCTGGGACCCACAGTAGGGACCCCCTTGCAGTTTCTCCGGGGGGTGGGCAGGGCACAGCTCTCCGGCCCTGTGTCCCCTGAGCACATCTGGTCCCTGCCTGGGAGTCTGTAGGAAGAGGCAGAGCCAGGAGGGCACGGGGCTCGGCCAGGGGTCCCCCATGTGCCCATGAGGATGGCTGAGGCTCGCCCTGAGACATGAAGGCTGAGACCACCCGAGGGATCCCCTGAGGGTGTCCGGGCTGTTCGGGCCTTGGCTCGCTGGGCTGTGAGGACAGTCCCCCGCACCCCGCCCAGCCTCCCAGGCCGAGGGAACCGGAATTGACTGCTGAGGACGCCAGGAATCCTCCCCTCCTGCAGCCAGCTGTCCCCAGACAGGACCTCAGTGGAGGGGCTGAGGGACACGCAGGCTCTGGACACGGAGGAGGAGCTGCAGGGACAGGGGGGCTGGCCTCGCGTTGGGGCTTACAGGGAGCCCTGAGCTTCAAGGGGCCTGGGAAGGAGCCTCCCCGGGGAGGAGTGGCAGCCCCTCCCCACGCTGTGCCCCTCTGCAGGGCGGGAGGCCCAGTGTCTGGGAAGAGGGCTGCGGAGCATCCCCACGACCAGCTCTGCGGCCGGCACGGCTCGGGGGAGCCCCCTCCCTGGGCAGGATGCGCGGCCCACGATTCCCCAGGAATGTCCCGCCCCGGAGCCCAGCGGCCCCTCCTCCCCCCGGGGCAGCGGGACGACTGGGGCTCCCTGGGCGAGCGCGCTCTGTGGGCACGCCTGCTCGGCGTCCTGGCCAGGACAGGCTGGGGCCTGCCTCAGGAGGCCGCCCGGCCCCACCCAGTCACCCCCCTTCCCGCACACCCTACTGCATGTCCCGGGCAGGGGTTCCAGCCCCAACAGGCAAGACGAGGCCCTTGTGAGGGCTCCAAGCCAGTCTCGGGGTGCAGATGCCAAGGTGCCGGGCTGGGGGCATCACAGGCACATGGGCTAGTGTGGGAGAGGTGAAAGGTGGTCCGGCACGGCCAGGCTGGGCAGGCGGGGCCGCAGGGAGGCCAGGCGGGCTGAGGGCACGGGCGGGGCCCAGGGCAGGCGAGGGCGCGGTCCCTGGGCTCCCAGCCGGGCGGCGCAGAGCTGCACAGGGGGCCTTGGCTTTGACACGGGGAGAAGGAAATGTACCCGGAGTCAGACAAGGGCCCACGATGTCCGGGCCACAGCGTGTCCTGAGGCTGCTGTGACAAAGTGCCACTAACCTGGGGCTTCAACAACAGAGATGTATCTGCTCACAGTTCTGGAGGCCAGCAAATCAGTGTCCTCAGGCTGACCCCAGACCTGGGCAGGGCCACACCCTGTCCTCAGCTCCAGGGGACACGTGTCCTCCTCCGGGGCCACCCTTCCTGGGCTGCAGCTCATTGAGCCCACCCTGCACCCCAGCAGGAAGGTGGGGGGTCCCTTCAGGGCGTGTCCCACCGGAGTCACTGCCCAGAGGCTGCCAGGCTGAAGGAGGCCTCCCCACACCTCCACTCGGCTTTGCCGGGCTCGCGCGGGCACAGGTCCGACCTGCTGGGCCCCTCAGCTGCTGGGCGCACATGGCCCCCAGCAAACCCCCCCGGGAGGAGGGATCCACATGGTTTGGGAGGAGACCATTGAGCTGTGGGGTCAGAAATGAGAGCTCCGAGCAGCACAGCCCAGGGCCCAGCCTGGGACACAGGCCCTCACCGTCGGAACCCAGACTCCGGTCACTGTCCCTGGCCGCATGGGCCCATGAGCGAAAGGCTGAGACCCCGCCGGGCCGAACAGAGCCCTCACCCCTGCGTGCTCCCTGCACGGCGCTGCCAGGCCAGGCACCCGCCTCGGCTTGTCCCAGAAGCTCCCAGGGTCTCGGGCCAAGGCGGAGCTTGCTTCTCCCAGGGCCGTGCCTGCCCGGTGGGACAGGGACCAGGCCAGCAGCCGGCTACACCTGCCCCCGGCCCCTGGCTGCGGGACGGTCACCACGGAGGGTCTGCCAGCACTCTCCTCAATGCCAGCAAAGTGATAATCCCCTGAAACAGGCCCCAGCTCAACAAGCCGTCCCACCATTGCCCAGGGAAGGGGCCGGGCTCCGGGCAGCCTGGGCCCTGGGGGAGCCCCACCGTGACTGCCCCGCAGGACGAGGGACTCCAAGGGACCCCAAGCTGGCCAGAACGGGGTCTGCCGCCAGTGCAGCCCCACTGCCAGGTGGGCTCAGGCCGTCACAGAGGGAGCAGTCCCTCCCAGCCTGGGGACTGCATGATTTTAACTGTGCCGATGGGCCACCCCTTGGGTCCACGCTCAGCCCCCCCACACCGCCAGGAGTTCCCAGGATGGGGAGTGGGACTGGGTGAGCTCTGTGTGAAGCCAACTGGCCGATTTCCACATGGGACTTCTTGACCTTGATCCAAAGAGACCCTTGAGCTTTGGGGTAGGAAACATCACACACTTGTCATGGGGTTGCCATGGTAACTAGCAGGTCCCAAATGGTTTCCTGGATAGAATCAAACCTGCACAGTTGCCTCCTCCCAGGGAGCAAGCAGGGCTGGGAGGACTCCCCATAAGGAAAAGGCCGCCTTCCCCCAGCAGCGGGGCTGGTCATGGAGGTGCCCGTCCCCCTACAGAGCGGCCCGCAGGCCTGCTGGGCTCAGGAGGCGAGGCTGAGGTCCTTCATTCTGCTTTCCCGTATTCAGTCTCTGTGGCAGGCAGATTAATGGCCCCCAGATAAGTCCACGTCCTAATCCCCAGAACCTTGTGACTATATCACACTACACGGCCAAGTGGAATTGAGGTTGCAGATCAGCTGACCTTACAACCGGGAGAGAGTCCAGTGTAATCACGGGGCCTCACGCGGGGACACGGGGACGCGGGAGAGAGCTGAGGCCCAAGAAAGAGAAGCAACCACATGGGGAGCGGGGTCAGAGATGCCACATGGAAGGGGCCACCAGCCAAGGGACGTGGATGCCCCTGGACCCTGGAAGAGGTGGGGAGCCTCCAGAAGGACCCGGCCCTGTCTGCAGTTGGACTTAGGTGCAGGGAGACCCGCACTGGACGCGTGACCCCTGGATGGGGACACAATCAATGTGAGCTGTTTGGAGGCACTAAGTTTGTGATGATTCGTCATGGCAGCGAAAGAAAAATGAACACAGCTATTAGTAGGCATGCGTCACCTTTAAAACTGGAAAGAAAAACCCACTTACTCACACTACTCTTGGCGGCCACTTGTCCCTGCACAGAGGGGAGCCGCCCAGCTGCCAGGCCAGGGGCCCACATGCCCAGTGGTTCTCCCTCGCCTGAGGTTCCGAGGTCCTGTCTGCCCAGGGCAGCCAGCATGCCCTGTGCAACCCCTCGGACCCCACCCCACCTCAGCACTACTCACTGGGGATGGGGGGACGGGGAGCCCTAGAAGCACAGCCAGACATGAGCATCCGGGAGGCCTCCTGGAAGCAGCATTCCCAGGGCTGAACCAGCTCGGACAGGCCCAGAAGACGCCACCTGTCTCTCCACCAGGGCGCTGCCCCCGCACATCTCAACAGCCAGGCTCCCCGCTGCTCTGAAGGCCAGGCCCTGTGCAGACGGCCGTAGAGAGCTGGCCATCTACAGGAGTCCACGGACCCTCCACGGTGGACGGATGCTTTGCGGGGCAGCCTGCCCGCCAACTGCAGAAAGTTCAGGATTTACTGTCTGGCTTGCTGGAGCGAAGGTCTCTCACTGGGGCCTTCAGCACTATCCAAAGGACACACCTTCCTGTCCAGCCACACAACCAAGCTGCACTGGGCCAACATCACCCCCTGCTGGCAGCTCTGGAAACTGCGTGACCTGCTGCCTGTCTTTCTTCTGGGAGCCCTGCAAGGGGTCCCCCCATGTCCCCCTCTGTCTTCTCTCAATACATTTCTGCTCTGGCATTTGCTCGCTCATGAATGTACGAGACTCTTTCAACTCCCTTTCTCATTTTCTTCGAAAACTCAATACCTGAGAGGACCTCCCTGGGTCTCGCACCTCGAGGTCTGGAATGAACCGCACTGCCCAGGCCGGTGCCAGGGCCCCAGCGGGAGAAGGAGGCCCGTGGTCTCGGCCTCACAAAAATGCAGGCTGGGAGTCGCTTTAAGATGGCTGAGCGCCATCGCGTGTTTCTCTGAGTTTGGCAAAGTCACCGGCCTGGCCACCAAAGGCTCAGACGCTTCACATGGACGATACTGGGAACCTCAATGCTCGACAGTCCAGACATCAACTGCCAAACATTTGCGACGTGACAGTGAGAAACCACATGCAAGTTCGTGGGGGCAGGGTGGGGGGCTACAGGCAGGGACAGGAGCCATGCACCTGACCTCCAGCCACGGAGAAGGGGTCTGAACACACGGCACGCAGCAAGAAAGCACGGGGGCCCCGCGTTGGGGTGTGGGGAGGCGCCCCGGGGGCGTCAGGCAGGGCCGGCCCGAAGGCCGAGGCGTTTCATTGTGTTTTGTTTGGAGGGAATAGATTTCATCCCGCGGAGCAGTTTTCGGTTTAAGGAAAAACTGAGCCGAAAGCCCAGAGGGCTCCGTGTACCCCGTGTACCCCCTTCTCCCCACACACCTCCCCTCCTACCAGCACCCAACATCGTGTCTGCGCTGGTCACAAAGGATGGGCAACAGCGACACGCTGGCGTTCGCTGAGCCCGGTTTCCACGCGGGTCACTCTTGGGGGGGCCTCCTGTGGGTTTGACAGGTGCAGAGTGACCTGTGCCCACCAGTGTGGCCTCACGCGGAGCAGTCTCAATGCCCCGACAGTCCTCTGTGCTCCACCTCCTTCCCTCCCTCTGTCCCCAGCCCTGACCACCACCGTCTCTGCGTGGCCTCCATTCTGTCTGTCAGAATGTCCCACAGTGGGCATCGCGCAGTACGTGGCCTTGTCGGACAGGCTTCCTTCCCTTAGCGACGTGCAGTGAAGGAGGCTGAGCTGTCCAGTGGTCTCCCCAGGGCCACTGGCCTCCTCCCCGGGCAGGACGGGCTGGGCGCCGTCAAACTCTCCCCTCTGTGGTTTCCACGGCAACCACGCTCAGACGGGCCTCGCCCACTCTGGATTTCCAGGCCACTGGGCAGTGCCCTCGGGGAGGTCGTAGGGGCAGGCGAGAGTGGGGTGCTGGACTCTCCCTGCCGGGGCCTCGCCCACATGCAGGCGCACGCTTATCTAATGAAACGGAGGGTTCACAGGGCAGGGGTCAGTCGTGGCTGCTCTGCACCCCAGGGACAGGCACAGAGATGGCCCGGGGTCAGGTGGAGCCGCAGGTTTTCGGGGGGCACCTGTGGAATCCACCCGTGTCTCCGGCAGGCAGAGGGAACCGGGAAGGGAGTCCCGGCAGGAGACGCAGCCTGCAGACGGGGAGGCGCGCGCGTCCGATGCGCAGAGGCCACCGCTGGCCCTGGGGAGACCACTGGACAGGCGAGGGCAAGTCAGGGTCGGAGCTGAGCTTTGGGACCTGCCTCCCCACTCTGCCAAGGCTTGAGGGCTAAGGGGGGCCCAGGCATCGCAGGAAGTTCAGGCAAAGTTGGACCCGAGGGGCCCTGAAGGTTCCTGAGCCAGACCCCGGTGGGCAGTCGACATGAAAGTGTCCTCAAAGGTGTTTAAGGAAGTAGAACGACCTGAGCAGGACTGGAGGGCTCCATTGCCTTCTGTCATCATCCTACGACCGGTGCCCCCAGTGCCACATGGCTGTGATAGCCACCGTCAGGGCTGAAACACACTGAGTCCCAAGGACTCAGGCCCTTCACACTGACCCCTGACCGCCGCCAGGTGACCCACTGCCCACTTAGAGAGGGAGACCCCGGGGGGCTCGTCCAAGGCCACCAGCGTGTGGGAGCCGGGTCCCCTGAACACGCACCATTCCCGCCCTACGCCCCACGTGTGGCCCCGGACCGGTCCCTCCTCCAGAATGAGGAGGCAGCCACGGAAACCAAGGGCATCGGGGAGGGGCCACCTGGCCCGTGCATCCCGGCCACACCCCAGGCCGAAGCTCCTTCCTGACCCCGGAGGAGTTTCTGTCTACTCAGAGAGTTACCGGGCTCGGTCTGTTTATACAAATCAGCCTCCAAAAATGCAGGAACGGGGGGCTCTCTTCCCCCAGTTGTTTCCTAGAAAACAAGACAAAATGTAAAAGGCCCAGAAGGGAGCCAAGAACATTCCTTGTTCAAAAATGTCCAGGTCTCTACTCCCCCTCTAAGGCCAAGTTCCTGGGACGTTTCAGTTCTTGGACTCAGCAGACAGGCTGCAGCCAGGAGCCAGCACCCCACTTCTGGGTACCCCATGTAGGGGGGAAGCTCAGGAAGGGCTGGTGTGGACCCAGTCTTGCACACTCACCCCTTTGTGTATATTCCCTTTGTACATGTGCATGTGTGTGTGCATGTGTGTACGTGCATGTGTGCACATGCAGTGTGTGTGCAGGCTTGTGCAGGTGTGTGCATGAGTGCACATGAGTGTGTGCTTGAGTGTACCTGTGTGTGTGCACATGTGTGCATTGCATGCATGAGTCTGCCTGTGTACGTGCATGTTTCTGTGAGTGCATGCATGTGTGCATGTGTGTGCTGTGTATGCATGTGTGCATGTGTGTGTTTGTGTGTGTGTGTGTTCAGTGTGTGTATCTCTGTCTGCACCCTGGGTGAGAGTGCTTGGCTGGGTTCCAACCCTTCACTCGATGCCTGACCGCCCCCGCATACCTCCCTGGTGTGAAACCCTGGGGCTGGACACAGCTGAGCCTCTGGCCTGCTAAGCACCAAGCCCCAGACCTGCCGGGAGCCCCCAGGCCAGACCCGCCCTGTGTAGGACATGAGCCTCCCCTGGGCTGGCTCCCAGGTGGAGGCAAGGTTACAGCAGAGACCAAAAGCTGGTCCCTCCCAGGACTCACCCTGGGGCGAGAGGCTTTTCTCCCCAAGAGCCCCTGGGACGTGACTGGAAGCTCTCTCCAAAGAGGCGCCATGATGCTTGCCAAGGACTTCTGCCCTCCCCTGGCCTGGCTCTCACCAACATCCCTCCTTAGCCCACTCTGGGGGTCATTCCTGAAGGCCTGCCACTCTGCTCAGCTTGGCCCCCTGCCCCATCCAGGACATGAGCCCCTCGGGGCCCCTGCCGAGGGAGTGGTGCCCGAGTCGTGCACCCACCTCACCTGCACCTCTCTGGGTGGCCCGTCCTGCCTGCCCAAACCCACATCCATGCCTCGTCTTTCTCTCTCAGTCACTTAAAGCCACGAGGGCAGGTCCAGGCAGGCCCCACAGCCATGGGCTTCACAGACAGATGGACAGATGGACAGATTTAGGAGTGCAGAGCACAGAACCAAGTGGGGCAGCTGTCCCGGTGCCCACGGCCCCCTCCAGGGCCCACACCACACCTCTGCGGTGGGACACCCACCTCCCCGGGAACTGCAGGTCCCTGAGGTCAGGCCACGGGTGCTCAGCCGCCACGGCGGGGCCGGGCCCGAGCTGCGCTGCCCTCGGCGAAGGCCGACACCCGCTGGCTGGGAAGGGGAAAACGGGATGGCAAAGCTGTTTTTTTTGGGTCTGGATTTGAGCAGAACGTCTATGCCTTCTGCAAAGAGCCCTCCTCCAGCTCCCCGACACCCCCGACACCCCCGAGGAGGAGACGCGAGGCTCAGGCGCGGTGTTAGACTCCAAGAGGCCTGATGGGCTCCGTGCGCCCAGCCCCCGTTCAGCAGATGGACACCCCGAGACCAAAGAGGGGCTGGCACAGCGGCCCACAGCGGCCGGAAGCTCGGGCCCCGTGGTGCCTGCACACCTGGGGAGGGGCAGCTGAGGTCGTGCCCAGATGCCCCGGGCTGCTGCGCAAAACCAGCGGCCAGAGGGCCCCTACCTCCCTGCCACGCCACCTGTCCTGGCACAGGCATCCAAACAGAAGTCCCACGTCCCACGGGCCAGCTCCTGCCCTGTCTTCTCGGTTTCAGGAGGGACACCATCCGCTGCGTCTGTCCTCAGGAGGGGTCCCTCTCCGCTGCGTCTGCGCTCAGGAGCGGCCCCCCCTCCGCTGCCTCTGTCCTCAGGAGGGGACCCCCTCCGCTGCGTCTAGAGCCCGAGCCGCCTCTCTCCCTCCCCCGGCCTGCACCCAGCCAGCCTCCTCCCCCAGGGCGCTGGCCTGCCGTCTCCCTGGCCCCCGCGTGGCCTCCACAGCTCCTGGACTTCGGCCTTGGCACCTCGGGAGGGTCCTAAGGCATAAGTGGCCCCCGGCCTGACTGAAGCTCCTGGTGGCCCTGACGAGTCACGAGCGTGCGCTGAGTGATGGCGCCCAATACGCCCGCCGGCCCGGCCGGAGCCCCGGGATGAGGAGGTGCAGGGGGCCCGCTGGGCCTTACACGGCCCCCTGCACTCGCGCTGGCCTCTCGCTGCCACCAGGGGGCGCCCGTGCCCAAGCAGGCGAGCCCGCAGTGGGGTCACCCCAACCCGCCCTGTGGCTGTTCTCACGGCGCCTTCCTGGGGCCCAGGCAGCTCTGGAAGGACAGACAGGACAGGGGGGCTCCTGTCGGAGGAGTGAGGGTTGCCGCCCTGAAGAGGGGAGGCTCTGGAACACCGTGGCTTGAGGCTGGCATGTTCTAGCCTCTGGGCCTCCCTCCCCCAACCCCCTCCAGGTGCTCCAAGAGCCAGGACCACCCACAGGGTCTGACCCCGAGACTCGAGGCCCGAGGCCGGCACAGAGAAGGGCGGGGAGACATGGCCTTGTGGTGTGTGGGTGTCTGCCTAGCGTGCGGCGAAGCCCTGGACCCTGCTTGGTGTCGGGGGGCCAGCTGCCCGTCCTCCCATCCCACGGGGCTTGCACCCTCCCCCTCCATCCCCAGGGCTTCTGCAGCCTCCACGGTTCCTGGGGGATCTGCCCACCCCATGGGTTCTAAGGAATAGAAGAGCCAGGTGTCAGCAGGTGTGCAAGGGACCCCCTGTCATTCATTCACCCAAACAGCACACGGAGACCCTGGCACAAACCCCCATCCCCACTCGCAAGGCTAAAGTTCAGTCTGTAAAAGGAGCAACGTGGGCCGCAGGCCGCCGCTGACCTGGGTCCCAGGTCCTGGGTAGAAACGCCACCCCGCAGTACCTGGGGGGCACGACGTCACCACCTGCCTGGGACCCCCTGCCATTCCTGGCTTCCCAGCAAAGCAGATGCCGGCCCTGGGGGACAGACTGGGCAGCAGTGCCCACAGGAGACCCGCCTGGCGGGCAGTCAGCATCCTCAGCTGCCACCTCCTCCCGGGCCACAACGGCCTGCGATCAGCTGGCCTGGCTCCGTGAGGCTGCCCAGCCACCAGGGCCAGCCCCGCTCTGGAGTGCCTGGAGCCGACAGCACCCAAGAGCAGATTTCTGGGGCGCAGACCCAGCCCCCGCACTCACAGACCCCTCATTAAACATCCTGCCGGGCAGGGCAGACAGGCGTGGCCCCAGGAACCCTGCAAAGTGTGGTCAGCGCGATTCCTGGCCTCTTCTGCCCGGCCTCTGCCCCCACCCCACCCCCCGCCCCACCCCCCACACCACTAGGGCTCTGGGCGCAGGCACAGTGGAGGGCCTGGCCAGGAGGGGCCCACGTGCTGGGAGGCCCGAGGGCAGGGGCACCAGGGCAGGGGTTCTGGAAGCCCGCGGGCAGCCTCAGCTGGGCTGCATTTGCAGTCATCAACATGCCGACGGCCCGGGCGGGGGGTGCAGGGTGAGTGCCAGCCACCCGGGGTCCCGCGGGAGAGGCAGAGTCCTGGGGTGAGGAGAAGAGGGTCTGACACGGGACAGAGGGGCCTTGGCAGTGCTCCTGGCACCCCCAGGGGTCCTGTGAAGGCCACCCCTACAGCGGGAGCAGGACAGTGGGTGCACAGGGGGCTGGGGAGAGGGCTCACATGCCTCCGAAACAAGTTTCGTTTCACGAGTCGCCTGTGCAGTGACGGTCTCTCCCAGTGCCCAGGCCAAGGGCTCCCCAAGTGCAGGGACCCTCACATGCCACAGTGCCCGGCCCGGCCTCTCTAGCCATCTCTGCTGCCCCGCTGCTCTGACTCGGATACCTGTCCTTCAGCCCTCACTGGCACCGTGTCCCCAACCTGGGCTCACCCCGCAGGGCCGTGAGTGCTGGGGGATGGACACTTGTCCTACTGAGGCCTTTGCCCTCTGCCCCCTCCACCGGATAGCCCGGGTCGGCGAGGACATGCAGGGCAGAGGGCACCGGGGGCAGAGCTGCAGCCCTGCGTGGTGTGTGGGGTCGGGCCGTGGCCAGGCAGCCCCGCCCCAGCTTGGCCCAGCCGGTCCTCCGGCCAGAACACAAATCACCAGGCCGTCGGCCGTGGCCGGCGGGGGCTGTGAGCCCGGGCACCACAGCTTCCTTGGGAGTAGGCAGCTGCCTCGTGCACCTCAGCCCTGGGAGCCACCAGGAAAAGGTCGGCCAGAGGCCTGGGCATGGCCCTCCGCCCCAAAGGAGGCCCTGACACCCCAACTCCATCCAGCCCTGAGGCGGCGACAGTCTGGGGACCCGCGGGGGGAACCTGGGCTGCACGGATCCCCCAGACACCCTCCAGGCCCCCGCACCTGGCAGAGGCCTCAACAAGCCTCTGGCCCTGCCCGGGGTGGGGGTGGAGGGGCCGCCTACCAACACAGCCCATCACTGAGCCCAGCCTCACAGGAGCTGTCGGGGACCAGCTCCCAGGCTGCCCCAGGGCACACACCGGGGCCCCAGGGCACACACCGGGGCCCCAGGGCACACAGAGGGGCCCAGGGCACACAGAGGGGCCCCAGGGCACACACCGGGGCCCCAGGGCACACAGAGGGGCCCCAGGGCACACAGAGGGGCCCCAGGGCACACAGCGGGGCCCCAGGGCACACACCAGGGCCCCAGGGCACACAGAGGGGCCCCAGGGCACACAGCGGGGCCCCAGGGCACACACCGGAGCCCCAGGGCACACAGCAGGGCCCCAGGGCACACACCGGGGCCCCAGGGCACACAGCAGGGCCCCAGGGCACACACCAGGGCCCCAGGGCACACACCGGAGCCCCAGGGCACACACCAGGGCCGCCCTTAGAGTCCAAGGAAGGCCTGTCACATGAAGAGTGGGGAGGGGAATCAGGACAGGGGCCAGGGGGTCTTAGGGCCCTCTCAGACCACCCAGGGGGGTGGGGCAGAGCCCAGCGGGGCAGCTAGGGAGGCACGGAGGCCTTGTCCTTCTCTGAACCTGAGCAGAGGGGGTGGGCCGAGGGAGTGGGCTCAGACCACCACATGCAGGAGGGCCTGCCCTCTGGTGTCTCTTGCTGTCATTATGTCATTAAAAACCCCGGTCTGTGAAGCCAGCCCTGGGAGGGGCCCGCAGCCCCATTGTGCAGGGAGCAGGCCTGGAGGACACAGGCGTCCCGAGGACACAGGCGCCTTTGTGGACGGCGGGGTAGAAACCTGCTAATTACACGATTCACTGAGCGAACACGAGCGCCCCTCACGGAGCCGGGCGCTCTGAAAGGCGGGCTGCGTGCGGAGGTCCCGGGCTGTCCCAGAGCAGCCTGGGTGGTGGTCCCCATCACCGCCCTGCAGGGACGTGGCCCGGCTCCAGCACAGGACAACTTTGGAGCAGCTACGTCTGCCCCAGCCACCGGCCACGGTCAGCGGGGACCAAGGCCAGAGGGTCAGAGTCAAAGCCACCCACTCGCTCCATTCAACCCACCAGGCCCTGCCCGTGCCGGTGCTGGCACCCACCCCTGCGGAGCGTGGAGATTTCGGGAACTGTCCCCAAAGGAGGGGTTCAGCGTGGTTGAGGTGGCGTGTGTGCGGGAGCCCACGGCCTCTGCGCACTCGAGCGGGGAGCAGAGCAGAGAGGAGTGAGCCCCACGCCCCTCACGGGCCCCGGGCTGGTCACGCGGGGGCGAGGCTCCCTGAGCAGCAGCAGCTCCCAGGCCGGTCCGGCGGGTGACCAGGGGGGACACTCCTCTGCCAGAGGTCGGGCCCCCTCCCCCAGACGTGGGAGCTGCACTCGGGCGCTGGGACGGCCAGCTCCCTCTCCATTAACCAATTACCCCAGTTCGAGAACAGAGCTGCCCTTGAGCCACGGCCAGGGGCTCGGGCCAGGCCGGCCATCCCCTGCCCCCATGCCCTTGGGGCAGCCGGATACAGACGTGGGGCCCCCACTGCTCCCACAGACGCCTCTAGCCCACTCCCAGGGACCCCCACCCACCAGCTTCAGGCTCAGTTGGGAAAACTGAGTCTCCTGCAAAAGGTAGGGCCCATCGAGGCGCGAGTGGGCCTGGGTATGTGGATTCCAGGTGGGACCATTTGTGTCCCCCCCGCTGGGTTGGGTTGGGGGTGGAAGGGCGGCCACCCCAGGGGCCTCTGCCAGGCCAGCCCCAGGGCAGCCCTCCGGGGTCTTTCCAACGGGGTCAACGAGGGAGGCTAAGGGTTCTGGGGGTCCAGCTGAAATTTCTGTGGTCCCTGCCCAGCCCTTGGAGGGGGGCTGGCTTACTCCCTCCTCTCTCTGCCCACTTTGTCTCCTGTGTGGAAAGCCCACCTCCTCAAGCTCCTCTCCCTGCCCACAGCACACCTCCTCCAGGAAGCCCTCCAGACCACCGCCCGCTGCGGGGCCTCACTGGCCCTGGAAAGGAGAGCCCCAGAAATGCCCATCGACCCGCCCAGCCCGCCCACTGCGCAGGCGAGGGGCCCCAGTTCTCCGTCCACCCTTGTCCCACCAGGTCCGGCGAGACCGAGAAATGACTCGTGATCACCGTGTCGCGATGTGCAGTGCGAACACAGCATCCTGGGGGGTGCACGAGGGCTGTCCGGGAAGTACCCAGCCACGGGACAGGAAAACTAGAGGCGCTCATGGTGGACTTCTCCCAGACGGCCCTCGTAGGCTCTCGCCCACTAGCTCTCCTGGCCTGTCGTTTTCCTCGAAGACTCAACACCGGTGGCGGCGAAGAGCCCACAGGCCTGCGGATGAGGGGCACCTGCCCCCACTGGCCCGGGCAGCGCACGCGTGTGGCGGGCAGCACAGGGAGCACAAGCCGTACGTTGGGGAAATCTTTCCTGGTTGGTCTGATGGAACCACAGAGCCCTCCAAGGGGCAGGGGTGCGTGGGGTACACCTCCCTCCGTCCCGCGCTGACCGATGGGGCTGACCTGCAGGGCAGGGAGGCCGGAAGTCCTGGGGGGGTGGCCGGACCGCAGGCCATCCCGAGGGAGAGGCCGTGTGGGGGCTGCGCCCCAGGGAAGCTCGGGCATGCTGCGCATGCAGTTACCCCAAGAACGAGGGGCGACGCCCAGCCACCTGCCGGTCCTTATGCCCAACAGACCAGGCCTTAGGACGAGCCCGTCCCCGCTTTCCCCCGCCTCCAGGGTGTGTGCACATCACCTGCATTGTGGCCTCCAACCTGCACAAGATCACTATTTCATGTACCCCCCAACGGCCGGGCCACTGGGGTCCACGACGTTATCCTGGGTCCCACGGGCACGTCGGGAGGACCCAGAAGCCCACCTGGACCGACAGCTGCCCCGGGCCTGACTGCACGGAGGGCCCACCCCCGCCCCAGCTGCTGGCACAGGCCCCCTTTGTGCTTCTACAGGAAGCCTTCTGCTCGGGGGTGGAACAAAGCCCCCCCCGCCTCCCCCCCAGCCCCCTCGGCCCCCCGGCAGGCAGGCCCAGCGGGGAGGGTGGGGCGCCCACTGGAGGAGGGGCTCTTCCCCGGGGCCCAGCCCCTCTGCTCCCCACCTTCCACCCAGCACAGTCCCTGACTCCCTCCCCGACTCTTTTGTTCAAATGAAAGAATTTGGGGGAACCAGAAAAAATACGGCTTTTATTTCCAAAACTGGAACCAATTCTAATTGTGGTTAAATATTCCCAACTGTGCTGGAGCCCGGGTGTGTGGGGTCCAGGCCCAGTGTGGTGGGTGCTGACGGGGTCTCCAGTGTGGGGGGTGCTGACGGGGTCTGAGCCCCAGCGTGGAGCACAGGGGTGCCCTGCAGAAGGCACGACCCTCACTGACACAGGCCCTGCATGCCCCGCCCTGCACACCAGCCCTACACGCCCCGCCCTGCACACCCTGCCCTGCACACCAGCCCTGCACGCCCCGCCCTGCACACCAGCCCTGCACGCCC
>PVJL010016289.1:7461-21537 GCA_004026885.1 Lyroderma lyra
GTGTGTGTGTGTGTGTGTGCGCGGAGGGCTGTGGCGTGCAGAGCTGTGTGTGGAGGGGTGTGTGCATGTGTATGTGGAGGGGTGTGTGCATTGGTGTGTGTGTGTGTGTGTGTGTGTGCGCAGAGGGCTGTGGCGTGCAGAGCTGTGTGTGGGCACGCCCATGAACTCTCCCGCTAGAGGAGTTGCGGGGGCGGCAGCAGGACAGAGACGGAAACGGGGAGAAAGCATGAGCCGCGGACGAACGTAACCGGGTGAACACCTCCCACCCGTGCGGCGCTTCTCAGGAGCACGTCCACCCAAGCACTCACTCGTCCGCACTCACGGGCTGTTAAAAGACTCCAACCGCCACAGCGAAGGTAGCACAACCACTCAAGTCCATATAATTTTATTATTTCCAATAAAAGTGAAATGTTAAGTCTATAACTAAAACTGACTGAGTTTCTACGTCGTGTCAGGCTCTTCACATAATTAGACCCGCCAATCCATAAACCTCATTTTCAACACAGCCCCAGGTTTCAGTGTTAAAAGGGGATCACAGTGATCGCAAGACACATCCATCTAATCCGGGAAAATGTAACGAAGAGTCTTCCAGAAAGAATAGAAGTTATTTTTACATTCCTCTGATGACACTAATTCTGGAATTCACACATTTCATGTAAGGATCATGTAATAAATCATATTATGCAGCACAAATAAGCCCCAGTAAGATGTGTGTGGGGTTCGGAGTTAGTAATCAACTGGATTGCATACTTCACACTGAAAATCCCGCAGTATTTTCAAGAGCGTGTTAATGGCCTCTGCCTATGAGAGTATGAGGCCCATGTTCTTTTTTCCAAAAAGCAAAATGACAATAATTAAACCAGGCAGCTGCTGCCCCCAGTAATGTGACAACCTCTCCCTGCTCCCTGGAATTTGCTGGAATCACCCTGCTGGAGATCATCTCACTCGAATTAGCTCTTCCCTCCCTGTGCCCCAGCAATCTGGGTGAGTTTCCCATCCATTAGCTGAATTATTCAGATGTTTTCCCACAACGGCACTGGCGGTGCTCACATAACCAGTTTCTAAATCAACAGTGAATTACATTATTGACAATCCGAGCAGATTAATTAAGAAACCTGTCAGGAATGACACTGTGAGAGCTGGCTCCCCTTCAAGTCGGATCCGGTCTTTGAGACAGAATCATCCCTGATGTGATCTCAGATGTGGCAGGTGAGCTCTGACCCCAACTCTAGGGGTACAGACAGCCCCACTGGGCTGGAAGGTAAGGGCAGAGTGGGCCTCATGCACACATACACGCATGTGCACACACACGCACATGCACACATATGCACACGCTCACACATGTGCGTGTGTGTGTACAGGCGTGCGCACACATGCACACACATGTGCACACATGCACACACATGCATGTGCACGCACACATACACACATGCACGTGCGTGCATACACGCATGTGCGCATGCACACGTGCACATGCAAACGCCCTCAGGGTTGGTAGCAGGCTTACACATGGACTAACGTGCAGAGCGGCAGATATTCTGCACTGAGTAAAGCACTCCTGCGACATGGATGCGTTGTCATTGCTCCCTGCATAGACTCTGGTGACGGGAAACATCACACGCGTGTCACAGAGGCTCCTCGCCCCCCGGGGCTGCCAAATGCCCGTGCTGCGAATTCATCCTCCAGCCTCCCGAGCCAACGCAGCCCAGGAGACGCCCAGCGACGGGAAAGCCATTTCTCTACCCGTCTGTTTTTTCCCCTTTGTAACAAAAGGTCTGTTGATTTTCCCAGAGAGTCTTACAAGCAAAGCCCAGCACAAAAGGCAAACATATGAATGACTGAATTAGAAGATGGGAACATCATAGTATTCTGTTTGATTTAATTGATTTAATTCCAGAAAGTTGGAGAGCTGGCTAGTCGGCGACAGCGCTGCAGGTGCACAGTGGGCGACACACAGGGTCTGAAGTCTAAAGTGCCAGGTCCAAGTGTGAACTCAGTTGCTGTACTTTGGGCCCGTCATTCGACCTCTCCATCGTGCCATCGTTGACAGAATGGAATGATGACGTCCTCTCTGTAAGTTCACTGGATTTCTAAGAGGGTCAAACCAGTAGCCCATGTGAGGTGCTTTATTATAATGTGCAGGCATCCCTGCCGTCACTACTCTTGGTGATGGAGCATCACTATTAGTATTAGTATTTATCAGTATTAATATGAGTACTGGTGTTAGTCCTGGTTCTAGTATTATTGAGGTAGAGCTAACCTGGACACTCAAGAACAAAATACACTTTAAATTTTTCTTTATATGAACAACGTTAACATCAATGATATCCATTCTGCTAGGACTATTACAGCCATTTCAAATAATTATGATCTTGACATAGTAAATATTATTTATACATAGGCCTTTATAGTCTAAAATACATTAGAACCTTGCACTTCAAATTAAGACCAAATGTATTGTGCAGGCTCTTTTTAATTTATGACAAAAATCGTGTTTACAGTGATGGGGTCTGCCTCTTTCAGATGACTCCATAAATAAAAACATGCGGTTTGTCAGGGAGTGGCATTGATGATACCCATCGTGGTCACGTGTTTGTCCATCTCATTAACCTTTCAAATTAGGTATTCATAATGTATTCACGACAGCACAACACATCATTACATTATTCAATGTAATTTCATGGATATTATGTAGCGTTGATCATGCTAGAATCTCTTGTCTTTACAGCTGTTAGAAAACATTCTACTTCCCAAGATTGTGAGGGACGTGTGAATAGCAAACAGCTACAACTCTGCAGCTCAAAGAAGGTTCTCTGCTTGGACCTGAACTCCGATCAGGGCCCAACTAGACAGTGTCCACCCATGAAGGACCAAGCTGCCCCAAATGTTGAGCACAAGAGCTGAACAATCACGAGGCTGATGGAGAGCTCGGGACTGTGTTACTTGAAGTGCTCGCCTTCCGAGTGGCCGCGAGAAACTGACTTTCAGTTTAGCAAATAGCCACTCCCGGCCCCCATGGAGGAGCACGTGCTTTTGTGCCCACTGGCCCTGGGGTCCGCCAGCTGCTTGTACTGACCAATGGGCTGTGAGCAAACACAATGGAAACAAAGGTTTTAAATGTGTCTGTGGGGCTGGTCTGTTATTTGTGCTCCTGTGACCCAGGATAAGAACACGGCCCATGTGGCCACTTCCTACTTCCTGTGAGCCCCAGAATAAAACCCACAGAGCCAACGTGAGTCCGACCCGAGCCCGGGACCAAGCCCGACCAGCAGAACCTCAGCCAACCCCCCCTACACACACGTCTGCCACACACAAATGCTTGTCACAGGCTACTGAGATTTCAAGTTGTTTGTTACACAGCATTATTAGGTCACTAACAAACTAATACAAGGGCAGCACTGGGATCACAAAACATTCTGAGGTTCGCCTTGCTGTGAAGCCCCCTGGGAGGTTAGCAGGACACCCGCCCGTGGCCACTTAACTCCTGACTGACCGTTCCCAGGTCCCCCACGCGTCAGGGATTAGCGTCGGTCCTGACACCAGTGTCGGTTTGCTCATCTTGCCCTGAAGGCAGAATGGCTGCTTCCCCTGGTACGGTACTCGGCGCGCACAGCAGACGAAGACAGCGTGAGTCACGGTCCCCGCCCTGCAGAGAGAGACTGGCACCCTGATTGACAACGGTGGAATCATTTTGTTCAACACTGATAAACAGGAAAGGAGTTTGGGTTTTGAAAAGCAACCGATTTCCTTGCTGTCGCTGTAGCTAGGCTGTGTATCGCAGACAGCAAAAATAATCCTGGGCACAGAAGGGAGATGGAATATTTCTTCTACACCACACGGGGCCAGCTTGGCTCCTCGCCAGACGTGAAGGATGCTGGCGTCCCTTTTTAAATAAAAATAAATCGAATAGAGCGAGCAGTTCGGCCCCGGTGGTGTGTGCCAGCCCCTGTCACAGAGCAGTGGGGAGCGGGTGGGTGGTGTGAAAGCGTGTTGCAATCGCTAACAGCGGCCCCGCCGTGAAGCCAGCCGCTGGGCGGGGAGCACAGGTGCGTTAGCACAGGCCTCTGGTGGCCCCGGGTGCTGGCTGGCACCGGGGGCCCAGCTGACCGCAGGGAGGCTGTCTGGGCAGGCAGGCGTTAAGGGACAGCAGCAGCCAGGGTCCCTCCCCAGGCCAACGGCCCGGCGCCGGCCCCACAGCTCCCAGGCTCCGCTGTGTGATGCTTCCTGTCACTAACAACCTCACTGCGTTCCAAAACACTGACCCTGGGTCAGACACAGCTTTGTGGGGCGGGGGGGGATGCTGGAGGGATTCCAGTGCCCGAGCCCCGGCCCAGCTCTGTGGCTGGACAAGTCTTAGGTTGACCAGATGTCCATTTTAAACGGGACAGAGAACCACCATGGTGTCCCATTTCAAAGCAGGATGTAGGGTCGGCCCACTGACACCTTGAATCTAGCCCAGTGAGACTAGGCTGACCACACGCACCGTTTGAAACGGGACAGGGCCATTGTTTTCTGTCCCATTTAAAACTGGACGTCTGGTCAGCTGGGTGAGCCTGCCCCCCTCAGCCCCAAGGCCTTATCCTAGCTGGGAAGAATCTAGATTCATGCACACAAACGTCTAACAGTGGTTGGTGTTCTGTGACACTTTCAGCAGGGGTCCCAGGCAGGTTTCTAGAAGACCCTGAAGGCAGTCGTGTTGCAAGGGCATCTCTGACCGCATCTGATGCTCAGCTCCCAGGGAGCTGAGCGCCGGCCGGGCCCATGAGCATGGGGACCCTCTGCCCGGCCCACAAGGGGCAGCAGGGATGGGCCAGCACCTCCTGTTGTAGCATCTACCGTCCTGGTCCCCAGGGCCCAGGAAATACTCCTTGGATGAGCAAGGTCAGAAAAGGGGAACTGCTGTTGCTGGAAGTCCTCGGCAGCCTTTGTGGGGGTGGAGGTGGCCGGGGAGGGGCCCTGGAAGGAGGGCTCTCAGGAACGACACCGCCCCTGGCCGTTGGGCACACGCTGCTGTTTCTGGCTCCCTGTTACTCACTCACCGCCTCCCTGCCCGGTGTTCGGTGCAAGCATCTATTTTCAGAAAAAAAAAAAATCCCTTGAGAAGAGGATGTCTTTGAAATAGGCAGAAGGCAGGCAGGCAGTGGGGGAGCTGGGAATGGGGATTCGCGAGCACGGCCAGTCCTCACTGCCGGCTCCTAGGAGAGAACACGGGTGACGTCTGCAGCGAACAGGCGTTTCTCTCCCTTTGGTGCTGCAGAGGTGACCCCTAGCCGTCGCTTCCAGCGTTTCTGAGATGCTAGTGAGAGCGTGGGCTCGCTCTCCAAGAACAGGCCAGCAGGCACCCACACGGTCAGCAGCCCAGGGACCCTCTGGGCCTGTCTAATATTCGCATTAGAGAGAAGAGAAGGCCTGATGACAGGAACAACAGTGAAAGCATCCAAGATTGTCCATTGGTTGTCTTTGCAAACTTTGTATCGTTTAATGACACGACGATCTTTAGCATTAAAACACGGTCACAAGAAATCCGGTGCGTTCTGTCTATCAACTCTTTTGAGTCCCTTTGACTGAACTAAGGCTGACTTGAAAAAAGAATGCCATCCCCTTCCCACATGAAGGGCCCCCAAGGTCACCCAAAGCTCTCGTGTGCGTGTGTGTGGAGGGGACCAGCTGGCTTACTCACTTCCCTTTCGGGATCACAGAAGAGCGGCACATCTTGACGGAATGTCTTCAGGTTCTTCTAGAAACCTGCCTGGGACACCTGCTGAGCCTGAGGCAACACAGAGGGGAGGAGGAATGGTCACAGCATTTCGGGTGATGCTGCAAAGCCAGCTGGGTCGTGTGGCGCGGTTGTCATCAATGCCCAGACAGCTGAGGCATTTGGCGAGGACACACACGAGCCACCGCGTGCCCTGGGATCTGGGGACTCCAGGAGCGCAGCTGCGACAAAGCACGGAGCATGTGCAGAGGGAGGGGCCTCCCCGGACAAGACGCCCCTGCCACGCAAGCACCCCTTCCCCAGGGGACGCGCCCCCAAACAAGTCCTCTCCACGGCCACGGCCACGCCGTCTTCATGCTACGATTAGGGGACGTGAGGAAGGAGAGCCAGACCCGGCCTCCAGCCCTTGGGCGGCCGAGGGTCCCCGTCTGTACCGTGGAGGAGCGCGCACTGTCCACCGCACGGCGTGGCCGCGCGGGCCGGGGGGCTCCCTCCGAGGGCTCTGCGCCAGGCCGGCGCCGGGCAGGCGTCCACGGCGTGCTGTGTCCTCAGCACTGCCTTCAGAGTAAAATGGGACGCCTTGTTTCTAGCACGACAGACGTGCAAACTGCAGAAACAAACCCTCGGTGCAAGTTATGGCTGCTAACACGCGTTACCGAGACGGGGCCGGGGCGCACGTCACTGTGACACAACAAAGCATTTGTGTCGGCTCGGACGCCGCCCGGACTAGGGGGTCACTCATCAAACAGGCGAGTGAACCCGGAGGTCCCGGAAGTTACTTGGAAAATGAGTGTCAACTAACCGACGGTGGCGCTCCCGGCGGGCGTGACCCACGGCGGGTCTCCCTGGGCCCGGATGCCCGCATCAAGGTAGTGAGAACCTTTACAGGTCGGGCCTGTTTCCCTCTGCCGCCAACGTGAAGCAGAGAAAACTGGGTCATGCATCCAACAGAAGAATGAAAGAGGTTGCAAATAGGTCAGGGGTAAAAAAAAGCACGTGTCTGATAGCGTAGGTGGCCTCTCGAAACTTGCTCTGAGGAGGAGATTGTTTTGAGAGCCCCCCTGCCCCCCAGGAACACTCGGCTTCGAAAGGAAGTGAGAAGAGAAGAGCAGTCGCTGGTCTAAGACCGCAGACTCCCCGGGCGCTCAGGGCTCCCGGCAGAGGGGGCTGGGGCGGTTGTCTGGTGGGAGTGTGGGCAGTGGGCAGCACACTCTGCGAGGGGCCGCCAACCCAGGGTCGCCACAGAGGAGCCCCAGAACACAAGGCCGCCCCACAAGTAGAAAAGCAGAAACAGCAGTTCCTCTCCTGGGTGTCACCAGTGTCGCCACCTCAACGGCCACACACGCTCTCCGGAAAGACGGAGCAGGTGTCCACCCCTTGGTGACCTGGACGCCGTCCTGCAAAGCGGATGGAGCCGCAGCGGGCTTCCGCGTCCTAAGACAGGTCGCCCTCCCCGTCCGGGCCCCCGTGGGCTTCCTGCGTGGGGGCATAAGGGGTCCCCTGCTGCTCTGTCCCCGAGGTCGTCAGACCGCTGCACCAAGCAGACGCCCCCCCAGGTTTGCTAACCCCACAAACGCTCTGGGCGGGTGGGCTGTTCCAAAGCTTTCAGTTTCGGGACCTGTTTGTTCTTAAACGCTGCAATTCCACAGGGATTCGCGGGGGCTACCCACACCCCCCACGTCATTAAACGAAACTGTCGGCGTGAGCATGAGGGCCTGAGAGAAGGCGCCTCAACGCTAAGCCAAGCTTCCGAGAGGGAAAACGATGTCCTTTCGGACACACGGCGCTTGGGCTGGGAAGGCCGGCACAGGCCCCATGGGGCAGGTTATAGGTTCAAGTGCGCGCCCGGAAACAAGCCATTCCCCGTGGCAAGTACCTGGGGTCCCCCTTGATGGCAGCGCCAGCACAGGGCATGGCGTGGGGTGGCATTTACAAGTCACCGTGAGTAACTGCACTCACAGCAGGAGGAGGGCTACCTCCCAGTCGGCAGGGGCCACGAGTGCGAGGCAGTGAGGTTAACGTAACCGGGGTTCAACAGCGGGCAGAGGTGGGGGTGAGGCTCCAGCACGGCCACGCGGGCCCCCAGAATCCTCGCTCTTCCCCGTGGTCTTGCACTAATTTTCGTAAAACGGGCCACGTTGTCCCCCAGGCAGCCTGGGGGGTGGGAGCCCCCGGGCCTGGCCACCCAGCGACACCCACGTCCTCCCACTCTGACCAGCTCTTGGGCTGGTGGTTCCCCCCCGACAAGGGTTGTACAGAGCGTGAACACACAGTGGTTGCTCAATATTTTGAAATCAGAAACTATATTTTGAAAATGTCAGAAACACAATCAAGTGGTAGAGCTACTTCCTGAAAAACGTGTGCTCCCCACCCGAGCGGCCGTCCTCATGGGGGCCGGGCGGGGGGAGGGGAGCGCCACCTACTCATGCACGTGTCCGGGCGCGCGGAGCCACGCCCCACGCATGTGCCGAACTGCCTGTCGGGTAAGCGATACACACGTAACACACACGCGCATGTAGACACGCCTGTGGCCTCCGATTTGCATTTATTTCTTCTAAGTCGCATTAGAGCCATGCGGCCCACGGGAAGGTCCTGAGGCCTACGATACGGTTTCTTCTCCTCTCGCCATTGCACGCGATTCTCCGTGATTACTAGCAGGCCCGCGCGGGCGACCACATCAGCCGCGTGCTGCTTCAGACGTCCCTGATTCATCAGCAAGAAATGCGTGACTGCAGGACACCTAGGGACAGCAGTTTAGACACAGGAGGAAAAGAGGCACTCACGCAATCCAACACAGGAAATGAAAAACCTGTCATTTCACTAAAACTTCTAAGACAGAAGTTTTCCTGAAAATGTCCCTCTAGACACGGGCAAGTCCCCCCAGACTCTAAGATCCATCAACTCGGTGTCAGGTAGGTTCCCAGTACCAGGTGCAGCCAGGGCAGAAGCGGGGAGGGGGCGGCGGTGACAGCGGGGCCGGGAGTGACAGGGGGCCGGGAGTGACTGCTACACCAAAGCAGGGAGGGAAGAGAGGGCACACGGCCGTTTATTCATGATTGCGCAACCTTCACTCCGAGGTGTCAGAAAGAGACAATTTGGCTCCCAGACAAACCTCTCACAAGCGTTCTTGAGCACTTAGAGAGACTCGAACAGAAAAATGCTGAAAAATACCAGCCTCTACTGCTTCACGTGGATCACCTAGGCCCCTCGCCGCTGTCACCCTTCGGCTCGCAGTGCCACCCTTCTTTCTTTCTGTCTTTCTCTTTGAGTCAGAGATTAGCCGAGCGCGTTAATACACACGATCCCACTTCCTGCCCACAGGCTTTTGTCTAAATTTCTTCAAGGTCTCACAGAGCCGTGAGGGCACGCTCTTCAGAAACCAAGGCGATGCTCCCCGCCCGCCGTCCGCCGAGTCGTGCCGGGGGCCACTCGGACGGCGCGGGGCCCCTGCTCACTCCCCGCCGGCCGATGGGGCATTGTTAGGGGTCCCAAGGATTCAGACGCGAACAGGCAGAGAAGAGCCTGGCCCTCGTGCGGCTTGTGTCCTACTCGAAAGAAGACGGATAGCTAAGAAGGAAGCAAACATTAGGAGGACGCAGGGTGGTGGGTTAGACTAGAGACATGGTGGACAGGACTGTTAGAACCAGGACGGCGACAGGGACACGGCCGGGGACAACTGGGGAGACGTTCAACGACAAAAACGAGATGAGGGAGACCACGTAGGGCTTCCCCAGTCGTAGCAAGGACACTGGAATTGACGCCAGGGACGATGGAAGACCTCGGGGAAATCTTAAGCAAAGTAGAGAGCGCGCGATTTACTTTTTAGAAAGTTTTTACTAATTCTCTTGAGAAGCACACACCCTGGGGGCCAGATTCTGCCTGAGATGGCTTTACTGTCGTGGTGACGGGGAAATAAAGGAGAGGCATGTCGGACAGCCGTGAGAAATTCCGATTTTAACGGATTTCTGATTCTACACCCCCAGAAAGTCGTTCTGGGCTCCTACTGGGTTTGGCATATACCAATAGTCTGCTTGGAAGCAAGCTGTTTTTAAAAGTACCTTTGGTTTAATTAGTTTAGCATTTTAATTTTAAGAAAAGAGGAGAAACCTTAATAAGGAGCATTTTCCATTTGGGGGTTTAAGTCTGTACCCTAATGGTGCATTAAAACCGTTTCTGGTGTGCTAATTAATAATTCTCTCAGGAACACGGCAAGTGTGAGAGGCCACTGTGACTCATCGAGCTTCGTTTCAGCTCATTCTGCTTTAAAATTCTATTAATCCTCATCTCAAATGACAAGATCATTTAATTTCTTAAATGTGACGTTTTTATTTCACACAGGGCTTTTCACCTAAGTGAATGTATTGGCTGCGACAGGCCCTAAAATTTGTCTTTATTTTTCACGACGCCTTTTGTCAGGTATTTTCTCTGTACCTAATGTGATCCATGTTTAGACATGAAATAAATGGGTCCTTCACCATGTCCCCACGCGGGAACCTGAAGATCACCTCCTCTGTACCCAGCTCTAGGGGATGAGGTCAACACCAAGGACCTTGGGGTCCAGGGAGGGCACGTGAACTCGGCAATTGCAACCACAGCTGCCACATAGAAATGCAGTTTTTTAAATTAGTGACAAGTCTGAGCTACCTGCTGGAAGGGCCACAGGAGGACATGGACAGGGGTCCCATTGTTAGGCTGACCAGACGTCCCATTGAACCGGGACAGAAAACAATGGCACTGCCCCATTTCAGACGGAACAGAGGGTCAGCCTGGTCTCACGGGGCTAAATTCAAGGTGTCAGTGGGCTGACCCTCCATTTAAAACTGGATGTCCGGTCAACCTACCCATTGAGTCCAATCACACAGCCCACCCTGCAATCGCTCCAAGGGTGTGAGTGAAGCCGTCCAGAATGGTCTAGACCAGCCCAGGCCCCCAATGAACACCCCTGAGCCATCGCAGTCCACAGCAAGGGGACCCAAAGGGCCATCAGCCCAGCCCTGTCCGAAGTCCTCTCCCACCGCATTGCAAACCTCAGCTAGAGGGGCCTGCGTCTCACGGCCACGCTGCGGGCTGGCTCGCTCTGCTGGGGCCACAGCCACCGGGGAGGAGACACCAGAAGACAGGCCACTCTTCTTCCACATCAATTTTTAAATTCAAGTGTTGAATTTCTTGTAGCTCCACCTTGGCTGCAGCTCACTGGGCAGACGCCGATAGCTCCCAAATATAGTTTTAAAAATACACCCTGAACCATAAAAATAATTCTAAGGAACATTCCTCAATCTTCGCCTCCACTGGTCTTCCCTTTCACTGCACGGTACGTTTCGAAAATTAATTGGAAATCAATGGCTTGTTTGTGAGATCTCAGCAGCTGTTGATTCATTTGCTAATTAATGATTCAGACAAAATCAGTGTGTAGTATCCAGTGAGAACCAGTTTATAATTACGAGTGCTTTCCTTGTCATAGACCTCATAAATTACCGACGATTTTAGAATTGTTACTCATCATGGGCTACTGCAAAGACACCGTGAATGGTCCCGGTGGTCGTGTCATCAGTCACACGCAAGGAGGAAACCTGGGTCCCACTCACGTTCCCCCATTATCGGCCAGGACCCGTCAGCGCCCAACAGCTGTGGGCCCTGCCCCCCAAACAGCGCTCAAACCCACGCAGCACAGGACCAGGATGGCAGTCTTTTTACTGGTCCATTTGTCCCTTTTCTGCAAACCAAGCCTTTGTAACATTTTCACTTCAGGTCACACCCCACTGTCACGCACCCTCGGACGTGCCCCTGGCTGCGGCCGCCAGTCCGGCTGCCGTCTCCCACACGGAATGAGAGGAGGATGGCAGGGACCCAGACAGACACGGCGGATGGGGAGGCGGTGACAGTGTCGCTCGGGAGGCTGACTGAGCACGCGACCCTGCTGGCGAGCCACGTGAGCTCCCCGGGGAGTGCGTCCCCTTGGCCCGGGCAGTCCCGCTGCTGGTAGTGGGTACCTGTGAACACTGACCCGTGCTCGGTTCTGGGGGCGCCGGAGAACTCTCGGGGACCCGGGGAGCGCTCTGGGTGTTAGGTCCGCCAGCGATCTGCTCCCGCGGCCCTGTCTGCCTTCCAGCGTTCCTGCCCTTGGACGCGTGCGTGTCCCCGTGGGAGCGTAACTTCACGGGACACAGTAAATCATGTCGCCAGCCCGATGAATTATTGATCGGCGGCTGCGAAATCAAAGGGCGTCTGCAGAACCGCAGGTGGAAGCAGGGGCGCGTGCACAGCCAGCTTTGTTCTGGAAGCCTCCGCCCGCCTGGGCGCCGCCCGGAACGGCCTTCCTTGCTCTTCCGTGTCGGTGCTCCGTCAGTGCAAGGGCTTTGCAAAGCCCCAGGTGAGCCCGAGCGCTGCGACCGCGGCCATTTCGGGTGACCGTCCTGCCTTTGGGACCAGAAATGCACAGATGGACTTCCCAGGAGGCATGTCACCTGACACTACTGCCCCCACCCCCACCCAAAATGGCACCGCCACCGCCGTCCCTCGCTCCCTCGTCTTCCTGCTGCCCACGCCCCCACGTGGCTCGTCACCTCGCTGCTTCTGCATCATGTGATTTAATCCCCATTCCGTTAGGCAACACCAGTGCCAGCCCCCATGCACGAGCAAGGGAACAGAGAGGGTGAGCCGCTGCCCCCAGGAGCACAGGGAGTGGAGGCGGAGGCGGCTGGAACCCAGGCAGCTGGACTCCAGGACGACGAGCTCCCCCGCTCTCAGCCTGCGCAGCCGGGGTCTGAGGACGCCCCACCCGTGGGCAAACACGCCACAGTGTGGGGCGGGGCGGCGTCCGAGCCCCACACCCTCACGCACACGTCACCGAGGTCTCCTGAAGGGACAGGGTGGGACTCCACCGCACTTCCCACCAGCCTGCAGGAACTGCCGAAGTTGCCGGCCCAGGGACAGCCCCGGGGTGGTGAGGTCCCCGTGGTCGGCCCAACGATGGCTCTGGGGGGTACAGGAGACCAGCCAGACCTGGGGGCTGCCCACAATGACTGACTCCTGACCCTGCTGGAAGCTCCGTCTGGCTAACACATCCATTCCCCTGAGAGGTGCTTATTGAGCACCCGCCATGTGCTGCGTCTCTTCTAGGCCCTGGGGACACAAAAGTGACCCAAACAAAGCCCCTTTCCCTGGGGACCATATCCTCCCAGGGTCCTGGGAGGGGAGGGACCCAGGGAATAGATGAATGTAGAGTATAAGGTCAGATGGTGATGTAGACAAATAGAGCGCGGTGAGTGGGGGTGACAAGGGGTGCTTTCTTAGATACGGTGGCCAAGGAGGTCTCAGGATGGGGTTCTACTCCACCCTGCCTCCTGAGTAAGGAAGCCACAGCCCCTCGCAGCACCCCTAACCACTGGTCCGGGGGTCTTGTGTCTCTAATAACGTCCATGTCCCCCCATGAAACCACCAGATCCTGCCACCCCCTCCTCTGTGCCCCCTGATGGCCTCAGAAAGCTAGAATGGGGTGCGGAGCTGCCTGTCTTTCTCCAAGCACATGATCCCAAAGTCCCAGCTCGCCTCCTGCCTGCAGAAATCTCTGGGTCCCACAGAGGCCACCATCTCTATGATAAGCACATCCTCAGATGACGAAGAACCCGTGCTGAGTTCATCCCAGAACTCCTCCCCAAAGCTGAAGATTCTCCTGGGGATTTGCCCTTGACTTCCAGGCCCACCCTCCAGCCCCTGCACTCTAGGCTCCTCTTCCCACAGCCTGGAGACACATGTGGCAGGGCAGGCTGTGGTGGTGGCAATGCAGTGGTGTCTGACCACAACTCCCAGCACTCTCTGTAGACTCTGAAAGCACTTCACCTGTTTCAATTTCCATGA
Source organism: Lyroderma lyra (assembly GCA_004026885.1). Taxonomy (NCBI): domain Eukaryota; kingdom Metazoa; phylum Chordata; class Mammalia; order Chiroptera; family Megadermatidae; genus Lyroderma; species Lyroderma lyra. The sequence continues at coordinate 21,035 of PVJL010016289.1, forward strand.
TGGGCCCCGGGTGCAGGGGGAAGGGCCCCGGTGCAGGGCGAAGGGCCCCGGTGCAGGGCGAAGGGCCCCCGGTGCAGGGCGAAGGGCCCTGGCTACAGGGGGAAGGGCCCCTGGTGTAGGGGGATGGGCCCCGGGTGCAGGGGGAAGGACCCCCGGTGTAGGGGGATGGGCCCCGGGTGCAGGGGGAAGGGCCCCGGGTGCAGGGCGAAGGGCCCCCGGTGCAGGGCGAAGGGCCCTGGCTGCAGGGGGAAGGGCCCCCGGTGTAGGGGGATGGGCCCCGGGTGCAGGGGGAAGGGCCCCCGGTGCAGGGGGAAGGGCCCTGGCTGCAGGGGGAAGGGCCCCCGGTGCAGGGCGAAGGGCCCCGGTGCAGGGGGAAGGGCCCCCGGTGCAGGGCGAAGGGCCCCGGGTGCAGGGGGAAGTGCCCCCGGTGCAGGGGGATGGGCCCCGGGTGCAGGGGGATGGGCCCCCGGTGCAGGGGGAAGGGCCCCGGGTGCAGGGGGAAG
>PVJL010016290.1:0-21437 GCA_004026885.1 Lyroderma lyra
ACACACACAGACCAACCTGACCACACATACACATGTGCACGCACGCACACACACAGACCAACGTGACCACACATACACATGTGCATGCACGCACACACACACAGAGACCAACCTGACCACACATACACATGTGCATGCACGCACACACACACACAGACCAACCTGACCACACATACACATGTGCATGCATGCACACACACACACAGACCAACCTGACCACACATACACATGTGCATACACACACACACACACACACACACACACACACCCCTGACCACACATACATGTGCACACAGACCAACCTGACCATACACACACACATGCACACACATGAACACTGATTTAGAGCCTGGCACCTACACTTTCATACCCCACGATGAAATCATCCACCAAACCTGAGTCCCTGGCACACAGTTCTATTCCACGGTTAAGTGCAGATTGCCAGTGGAGGAGACAGGCAGCTGGCCCCGGAGGTCTCAGGCCTGGCAGAAGTTGGCAGTGAACATAACCTAAGGAAGTGCATTGAGTACAAAAGAGCTGGCTGGCAGCACACAGCCTGAAAGAGTAGTGGTGTGGCCCACAAGTGGTATAAACTCAGACAGGACTTGGGACCTGTGTGGACATCCATTCACTGGACCAATGTTTACAGAGTGCTGACCATGCCCCAGGCACTGTTCTAAGACAGGGATACAATGGTGTACAATTCAAATGTGAGCCCACCTTGCAATCAAGCAGTTCCCCAAGTCAAAGGGACAGAGAAATATCCCCTATATCAAGCTTGTCCAGCCGGTGGCCCATGGGCCACATGCAGCCCAGGATGGCTTTGAATGCAGCCCAACACAAATTTGTAAACTTTCTTAAAACAGTAGGACCACCCCAATAAGTCTAACAATAAAAATGAATTAAAAAAAAAACAACAACAACAGTAGGACCTTTTTTTAAAGCTCATCAGCTATCATTAGTGTTAGTGTATTCTATGTGTGGCCCAAGACCATTCTTCTTCCTCCAATGTGGCCCAGGGAGGCCAAAAGTTTGGACACCCGTGTCCCATATCATCATGGCAAAACCTGAAGGAAGGAAGGAGGGGTGGTTGTGAATGTCCCATCCATTCACGATATCAAGTTCCTCAGAGAATAATTCAGTGAAGGCTAATATAGCTCCCAGGCTAGCCCACAACAGTTGGGGATCCCTGAAGAGATAGAGGTGATTGGGAGGACCAAATTGCAAGGAAGAGAAGCCCACAACAAACTATGAAATGTCAATGTCCCACAGAATGGAAAGCATTTCCATAACTAGACTGGTGGGCTAGCCTGCAGGTTATGGTCTGTGATTACCAGTTCTCTTCTTTTGAGAAGTGCAAATACCTCTTAAGGTCAAAACCTTAAGTTTTGAACTGACAACAGAAACTCAATACCCAGCCGCTCACCAGCAAATGTGTGTGGAAATTTGAAAAAATTTTCCACAATATTAGGGATTTCTTCTCATCAATAGATGGAACCTAGTTCTGCATCTCCTGACTCAGAGCTTGACCATATGACTTGCTTTGGCCAATAAGACATAAGCAAACAGCGCGAGGAGACGCTTGGAGAGTGGTTCATCCTTAGGACTTGCCTGCCCTCTCTCACTTTTCCTGGCAACCTTGCAACCACCGTGATTCCAACCTGAGTCTAAGTTAGCCTGCTGGAGAAGTCACATGAAAGAAAAAAAGGGAACCTAGCCGGCCAACTTCTCAACATGGGAGTGAGACCCTCCTGGACCATCCAGCCCCAGGTAATACCCGCAGCAGCCACATCAGTGAGCTTGAAAGAAACCAGCAAAAGAAGCGCTCAGCTGAACTAAGCCCAATGTGCCAACCCACTGAATCAAAACTGAATAAATGACATGGTTTCAAGCTGTGACATTTTAGGATAGTTTGTTACACAGCAAAGGCTAAGTGATACATGCTCTTTGAAAAGAGACATAAAAGAGGAGCCACCAATTCCCGGAAAATAACCACTTAGACAAAGACACCAGTGTAGTCACCATATATATTTCAATGCCAAAAATGCTACTTTATTTACCAAAACACCACTAGGTGGTGGCAGTTTATTGTCCTCATAGTTCAAACTCAAACTTAAGTTAGAGGTGCAGGTGAAGAAAGCAACTTGTACCTCTACTCTTAAAAGAATATAGAGAGCCTGATAATTGTGTAAAAGTAAGAGCCAAGATTTATGAACATACTGGTTCTAAATTCTTCATATTGTTGTCATTTCGTCTTCACAGCATTCCCCACAAGGTAGATACTAGTGTTATTGTTTCCATTTTGCAGATGAGGAACTGAGGCACAAGGAAATTATAGCTCTTGCCTACACTGCACAGTAGATTGGGGGTAGAGCCAGAATTCCATTTGACTGGACTATTAATTGCTACATAGGACTGACAGCCAGCTCTGTCACAGATTACCTGTGCAATCCTGAGCTAGGAAACATGCCTCAGTGTCCTAGCATGTAAAATGATACTTTGAGGGGGCTGCATGCAATCTGGGGGGGGCGGTTAACATCATTGGGATGGTGCAATCATTGTGTGCGCGTGTGAGTGTCCATGTGCATGTGTGAGGTAGGAAGGAAGAACGGAGGAAGGGAGGGGGAAGAGAGAAGAAAGAAAAACCAGAAGGGAGGCAAAGACTGAGGTTAAGAAAAGCTGAATTGGGGACTTGAGGTGAAACCAGGGAAGGAAACCTAGACTGTAAAAACAAGGAGGAAATGATGTTATGAAGGAGAAAGCAGACACGAGGAGGAAGAATCGGCCACACCAACAAGAGTGCATACAACCCCCCTTCATTGTGGCCAGCTTGGAGAGCGCCCCGGACACTCAGGCACTGGGGTAACGTGGCATGAGCAAGGGAGACATAGATGTGAGACGCTGGACCGAATGTTGGTAGTGTCTTAGTGAGTCTCTCACCCAAAATGAGGAGTGTGCAGCGCCTGGATGAAGACAGGTAACATCAGGACAAGTGCCAGCCCTCACTAGAAGATGGAACCATCCAGAAGCACCAGATGCAGGCTCTGCTCTGAAGTTTACCGTCCAAAAGGAAAGTAAGAGCCCCAAACATTTGTGTGTGAGATGCTCATCACCTCCATTATGACCTTCTTGTTCCAATCCTGTGACAGACTGCTTGTAAAACTGGCTACCTTAATTCCTCTCCTGTGGGATTAGCCTAAGTCTGTTAGACAGGGTAAAAACATTTATTTTATCAGCTGACAGCACAATCTTATGGAGGAACCTGCATCTTGTGGGAGACCTGCAGGCAATCTGGTACACGTGCAGAGATCACACATGGGTGGGGAAATCCAGGAAGGGTCCGCGGGGTGGCCCCAGGAGAAGGAATAGCCCCAGGAGAGGTCGGTGAGAATGAGAATTCAGCCACACAGGAGCTCAGGCCTGGAGAATGGAGGCCCTGAGCATTCACAGACCTTGGGGAGGGTGCTGGACTTCCTGAGGTCACAGGAAAGAGACAGCACCAAGTTTCTCTGTATCTCGAAGCCTGAGTGGCCTTGGCTCACATCTGGATAACATCCATTACACAAAAGAACCTGTGTCCAGGCCAGAAAGCAGCAGCCAGCCAGCCTTCCAACATGCAGCCAGGTTATTTAAATAGCTGTATAGATTCTTTCACAATAGCAAACACAAACAGCCACATGGCTCAGTTGTGGCCCAGACACGTTTACCACATATGATAGCAGCTGACATTTACGCATTTTTACTGCATGCCAGACACTGTACTATTGCTCTACACATATTAAGTCATGCCATCCTCGGAACGGACCCTTGGCTACTCTCGCCTGCAGGGCAGTCTGCGGGAATCACTGCCCCCCTCCCCTCCTCCCACTCTGGCCCTCCCCACTCAGCTCCAAGCGCACTGGCTCTTGAACACGCCAAGAACCTGCCTCCTGGTCTTTGTACTCATCCCAGAGAGCTGTATTGCTCACTTCTCACCTCCTTCTGTTCTTTCCTCAAGTGACCTGATCCAAGAGGCCTTTTCCAGCCACCCAATCACAGCTCATTCCCCAGCTACAAATACACCATCTGACGTACTTTGTATTTTATTGATTCACCTTCTTTGTCTACCTGCTTTACAAGGACAGGCATTTGTGTCCGTTTTGTTCACTGCCCTGTCCTCAGTGCCTGAAACAGTGTCTGACACATAGTGGATAGTCAGTAAATATTCGTTGAGTGAAGGTGAGAAAACCGAGGCAAGGTGAAGTTCAGCTACTTGCCAAGTCCCAGCCGGTACACAGCAGACACTGGATTCCAACTCAGGCAGTCCAGCTATGTGATCCTAACACCTTTCCATAGAACGGCCCTTTGCACACTCAGAAACGCACTACTCACTTGCACATAGAACACAGGCACACTGCTCACCCTACACCTGCACACTGACAGCTGCCCAGCCTCCCCGCCCCGAGCCCAGCTCCCAAGCCCCACATACAGGAACTTGCCGTCAGTCTGCGAGCCCGAATAGAGTTTGCGCTCTGCCTCCTCGCGCGTCAGGCTGCTGTGGTACCAGGGCATCCGCTCGTGAGCCGTGGTGGCGATGAGCTTCTCCACCTGGGGGGCCTGGCTGATGATGGCCTGCTCCAGGGCATCCCCCTAGGGAAGAGAGGGTCAAGGGCCCTTGTCAGTGTGCCAAGCATGTGGCCACAGGAACCCTCTTCCATCTCCTGGACATTCCCAATTACCTCCGTTCCCATGAGCTCTCCTACCCGCACTCACTCAGGCGCATCTGAGGTAAGTCCTTCAGGCTGCTGAGGACAGCCATCCTCTCTTGTCCATGTCCCCCCTGCCCCTGCCCCCGCCACAATCCTTTCCAGGCCCTGCCCAGACCCACCTTCCACCAGCTCCAAGCTCTTTTTCAACTTTAAGTTCTGACACTGGTAGTCAATACCTTGGTGTACTGGCGCACCTTGGTGTAGTGCAGGTGGTCTAAGACCACAGCACACTGCCCTACTGGCCACCTTACCCCAGGGCGCCGCCCCTACCATCTCGAAGGCCCCACCCCCAGCCCAAGTCTCTCTCCTTCGCAGGAGGACCTGTGACACCTCCTGTCTGGCATCACTTAGGCTCCTGCTTCGGAGGCCTCCTCCTAGCTCCCGACTCTCCAGCTTCCAAATAAGATGCACAGAGCAAATACGGGCGGGAAAAGAGGACCACCGTCCCACAATCCCCATTGCTCCCTCAGCCCCCAGGGTCCGCCCTCCCAGGCCCCAGCCCAGCCCGGCCCCTCCCCCACCCCTCCCCCTCCCTTCCCCTCCCCCTTCCCGTGAGGTTCCGCCCACTCGGGGTTTGCCCACTCTGGCTCCATCCTCCTGGGGCTCACCCTTACCGTTCTGCACTTGGCCCTGCCCTCTTCGGCCCCTCCCTCCTCAGCCTCGCCCACTCCCAGACCCCCCCACCCCCGCGCTCTCACCTCCAGCTTCCAGGTCTGGCGCACGTAGTCGCGCACCATGGCGTCGCGCAGGCAGTCGAAGACCCCGGGCTGCGGTTCGAGCCCAGACGGCCGGTTGCACGGCTTGCGCAGGTTGCAGGGCAACCCATCGGGGTCGCGAGAGTAAAACTCACAGAGTTCAGCAGGGCCGCAGTGCGCCTTCCCGCCGGCGATGGCATAGGTGCCGTTGAGCTGGCGCTCGATGGGGAAGTGGTGGAAGCGCACGTCGTATACGAGCGACAGCACGTAGCCGCCCAGGGAGCGCAGGCACTGGCGCAGCAGGAAGAGGCCATCGGCCATGCCCGCCAGCTTCAGGTGCTCCTCGGCCTCGGCGCGCGAGATGCTCCCGTAGAAGAAGGGCAGGTGCGCAGCGGGGTCCGGCATCGCCGCCGCTGCTCTGCGCAGGTTGCGCGCTCCTGTGCCTCACCAGACCCTGAGGGTTCAGAGCGGGATTGGAAGCACGTCAGGGCCTGGGCTTCCTTCCTGACCTCCATCCCTGGACCCAGGGACAGTGGGAGAAAGGCACATGGAGGGGCATCCATGCTGATCGTGTAGAGCATGCTTTGTGCCAGAATAAACTTGGAGAGGCGCCCGCACCTGCATCTTAAACCCGCCTCTGGCTTTTCAGAGACTTTGTGTGGAGCGCACCAGCACCTGGAAACATTATTTCCCAAATGCGTGTTGAATTCTATTGTTTCAGGCCGGTGCTGGGGGACAGACATGGTTCCTTCCCTCCTGAAGAAGGACAGGATGCAAAAAACAAAGAGACAAAAATAATAACTACAGATTTATGTCAGTGTTATAAAGGAAATGTAGAGTGATACAATAAGAGAGAAAAGGCTACAGTAGCTGAGGAGGTAGCATTTGGGCTGAGATCTGAAGGGTGAGGAGGAGCTAACTTTTCAAAAAGCATGGAAGAGAGTACATCAGGCCAAGGGAACAGCAAGTGTGAAGACCCTGAAGCTGGAACAAGCTTTGCTCATCAAAGGAATCTTACTCCATTAGCCTTCCCCTATCCCTTCCCGCTGACTCTTTTCTCTCATCTTAAAAATTCCTCTTTACCTTGCCCCCTCTGCCTTTAAGGACAAATTTCTAGAACGCATAAGCTAATCTGAATATCTATCAACAGGGGATCGGTTATGTACATTAGGGTTTAACTCCAATGTGAACTTTAATAGCACCATTAAACAAAATGAGATGTGTGATTGGGAAGTATAATCATATATGGGGAGAAGGAATTAAGGATATTTAGGTAAATATCTGGCAAGGCCGATAACCTAAAACTATCTACCTTCCACTTTTCTGGGGTAATAGGGATGTCCAAAATCTTGATAAGCACTGGGTTACACAAGTGTCTGAATTCCTCAAAACTCAGTGTACACTTAAGATTTGTTCATTTCATTGTATATGTACCCCTCAGTAAAAAAGAACCACAAAATGTTCAATCCTAGTTAATGCTGTGTAAAGAAATATTTACTGATGACTATTATTTACTTTGAAAGGCATCCAAAAATTAACGGTGACTGATAGAAGAATAAATAGGTACTATCAGGTCTTATTATTCACAGTAGTTCTGTAGTCACTGCAAACAGAATTAGCAAATACTGAACCACTGCTCCAGAGGAAATTCAAGGCTAGGTTTCTTAAAGCTTCTTATTACAACATTTTTATCAACCAATCAATACATAATCTTGTTATTTGTGTAATGCTGTTTAAAGACACCTTATTGGTGGAAGATCCAAGATCATGGAGTAGATAAATGCTGTGTTTACCTCATCACATGAACACATCAAAATTACAACTAAATTATAGAACAGTCAACTTGGAGAATCATCTGAAATCTAGCTAAACAGAAGTTTATAACTAAGGATATAAAGAAGAAGCTACATCCAGACTAGCAGGAGGGACAAAAACATGAAATGGGCTGGTCCCACTCCCAAGTGTGGCTGTTGAAAACAGGAGAGATTTCTTGGCCACAGAGATTCCCCAAGGAGGAGCATAGGACCCCAGCCCTACCCCAGGCTCCCCAGCCCAGAGTGCTGGTGTAGGGAAGAGGACCCCCACAACATCTAGTTGTGAAAAACACTGGGGATTCCAACTGCCCAGGTAGGATGGAAGGCTGTGGGAAACACAGATGTCCTCTTAAAAGGCCCATACAGACACTCATTCTGGGCTCTAGCAGAGGGATGATGACTCGGGGGGCGTTGGAGACATACAGGGAGAGACTGAGTTGTGTGGGGTCCTCCTCCCATGCAGGCAGCAGGTGGGCACCATTTTTCCTATGTTAAGCCCTCCCCCACACCCATGGATAAATCTGAATCTGAATTAGTGAACTCTGCTTGCTTCACCCTGGTGACTCACTGAGATCCCACCACACCCAACTTTGTACCACAGGAGGCTTTATCAGCAAGTGAATCTTACAGGAGCCAGCAGGTGGCAGCACGCCTCTTGCAGAGCTACCCCAGTCCCAGTACTGGTGGCAGCTGTCCTCCATTCACAGTGTGGCCTCTCCCATGTACCTCCAGGTACCACACAAGCAACAAACAATAACAGATTGCTTTGTAGCTCCTACCAGGTACTCCCCAGTCAGTCACAGGCAGTGGCTGGCCTGGGCCTGCACCGGAGCCCCTCTAACAAGGCCCCAGAACCAATATACTTGGAGGGTGGCTTCAGACAACACTAGAGCACCACCCAATTAGACCCACAAGTGGTACTCCCAAAGGGTGACATCAACAAGAACCAGAGCCTGTTGGGGAAAATCCCGCTCTGTGGGGTAAGCCCTGCATACAGTAGCCTGTAAGCTGTGGACCTGGCCAAAATCCACAGCCAGTCAGCCTGAGGGTCAACCCTACTCATTGATGTGCCAATAGTAATCAAGGCTCAAGTAGAACAGAAGAACACACAGAATCCATACAAGGGACACTCCTGAAGGATCTGGCTCAGGCGACCAGGGAGACTGTGCCTCTGGGCCCCCCAGGACACCTACTACATAAGGCCACAGGGCAAGCTTGGAAGACATAGCAGATCCACTTAATACATAAAAATAAACACAGAGAAGCAGCCAAAATTAGGAAACAAAGAAATATGTCCCAAATGAAAGAAGAGGAGAAAAAATTCCAGAAAAAGAACTAAACAAAATGGAGTCAAAGAACCTACCAGATACAGAGATCAAAACAATGCTTATAAGGATGCTACATGGAAACAACCAAAGTGCCCTGTGACAGATGACTGGATAAAGAAGCTGTGGTACACATACACAATGGAATATTACTCAGCTATAAGAAAAGATGAAATATTGCCATTTGCAACAAAATGGATGGACCTGGAGATCATCATGCTTAGTGAAATAAGCCAGACTGAAAAAACAAAGAACTGTATGACTTCTCTCATATGCGGAATATAAAACTGAAAGCAAAGAAAAAAGAAATGAAGAAACAAACAACCCATGGACACAATCAATAGTTTAATGTTACTTGGGGACAAGTGGGTCAGGGAGGGGAGAAAGGGGAGGGGGTGGGAGAGGAGGGAGGGGAAGCTAAATATAAGGTGATGGAAAGAGAAGTCACATTAGGTGGTGAGCTTATTATACAACAAGTTGACAATGCACTGTAGAATTGTATGCCTGAAACCTATGTAATCCTTGCTAACAGATGTCACCCCAATAAGTCTAACAATAAAAATGAATATAAAATAAAGAAAGAAAGAAAGAAAGAAAAAAAAAAAGGATGCTCAGGGAACTAGGAAGAGAACTTCAACAAAGAGATAGCAAACATAAAGAAAGGACATAGAAATTATAAAAAAGAAAAAAACCAGTCAGAAGTGAATAACACAATAACTGAAATGAAGAATGCACTAGAAGGAATCATCAGTGGACTAGATAAAGTAGAGGATCAAGTCAGCAATTTGGAAAACTAAGTAGCAGAAAACACCCAATCAGAACAAAAAAAAAAAAAAAAAAAAAAAAAAAAAAAAAAAAAAAAAAAAAAAAAAAAAAAAAAAAAAAAAAAAAAAAAAAAAAAAAAAAAAAAAAAAAAAAAAAAAAAAAAAAAAAAAAAAAAAAAAAGAATCCAAAAGAATGAGAATAGTTTAAGAGACCTGGAACAACATCAAGCATAACAACATTCACATCATAGAGGTACCAGGAGGAGGAGAGAGAAAGCAAGGAATTGAGAACTATTTGAAGAAATAATGACTGAAAACTTTCCTAACCTGGTGAAGGAAACAGACATATGAGCCTAGGAAGCACAGAGAGTCCAAACAAGATGAACCCAAACAGGCCCACACCAAGAAACATCATAATTAAAATGGCAAAGATTAAAGACAAAGAGAGAATACTAAAAGCAACAAGAGGAAAGCAGTTAATTACCTACCAGGGAGTTCCCAGAAGACTGTCTGCTGATTTTTCTAAAGAAACTTTGTAGGCCAGAAGGGATTGGCACAAAATATTCAAAGTGATGATAAGTAAGGAACTACAGCCAAGATTACTCTACCCAGCAAGGCTATCATTTAAAATTAAAGGACAAATAAAGAGCTTCTCAGATAAGAAAAAGCTAAATGGCTTTACAACAATCAAACCAGAATTACAAGGAATATTAGAGGGACCTCTCTAAGACAGAAAAATAAAAATATGAATAATAAAATGGCAATAACTACATATCTATCAACAATTACTTTAAATGTAAGTGAATTAAATGCTCCCATCAAAAACATAGGACAGGTGAGCGGATAAGAAAACAAACATAGGCTGCCTACAAGAGACTCACTTCAGATTGAAAGACACCCACAGGCTGAAAGGAATGGAAAAAGTTATTTCATTAAAATGGAAACAACAACAAGAATAAGCTGGGGTAGCAATACTTATACCAAACAAAATAGACTTTAAAACAAAGGCTATAACAAGAGACAAAGAAGGACCAGTAATCCCACTTCTTGGTATTTATCCAGAAAAACCCAAAACACTACTTTGAGGGGACCTGTGCATCCATATATTCCTTACAGCATTATTTACAATAGCCAAGATGTGGAGGCACCCTGGGTGTCCCTCAATAAGTGAATGGATAAAGAGGAGGTGGTACACAAATACAATGGAATATTGCTTGGCCACAGGAGGGGACGGATTTTTGCCATCTGCAGTGGCATGGATGAACCTAGAGGGTGTTGTGCTGAGTGGAGTGTGCCAGAGAAAGACAGATGCAATGTGATTTCACTTATATGTGGAATCTAAAGAACAAAGAAAATAACAAAACAGAAACAAATTCAGAGATACAGAGAACATTATGATGGTTGCCAGATGGCATGGGATTTTGAGGGGGTGGAGAGAAAGGAGAAGAGATTAAGTACAAACTCATTGTCACAGAGTTGTCATGGGGTTGTAGGGTATAGCATATGGAATATGGTCAATAAGGTTGTAATAATTATGTATGGGGTCAGATGGGCACTAGATTTGAGGTGGTAGATGGGTGGGGAGTTGAGGGGCAGGGATGAAGGGATTAAGATGAAGGGATTAAGAAGCACAAATTGGTACTTACAAAATAGTCATGGGGATGTAAAGCAAAGCATAGGGAATACAGTCAATTATATGACAGTAACTATGTATAGTGCCAGGTGAGAACCCGACTAGACAGGCGGATCACTTCTTAAATTATACAAATGTCTAACTACTATGCTTGTAATTAGAGTTGGGAGTGGTACGGTACTGACTACAAAGGGGCATGAGGAAATTTGGGGAATAGTCTATATTAGGCATGTCTAACTTGTGGCACAGGATGGCTTTGAATGTGGCCCAACACACATTCTTAAAACATTGTGAGATTTTTTTGCAACCTTTCTTTTTAGCTCATCAGCTATCGTTAATGTTAGTGGATCTTATGTGTGGCCTGGGGAAGCCAAAAGGTTGGACACCGCTAGTCTATATCTTGATGGAGATGATAGGTTCTTGACTGTGTGCATTTCTCAAACCTTACAGAATGTTTTTACTAAAATGAGTGAATTTTACTGCATGTAAATTATACCTTAGTTTTTTTAATTAAAGGGGGATAAAGGAGCTGGAAAGTATAGACACACCAGGCACGAAAAATAATAACTGAACCAGGAAGACAGGGCTGTCTACACTCCTGCTCCCATTTCTTAACTCCTGGCCTTAGAGTCTGCCCCTCCCCCAACACACAGGCTGCTCTGCAGGCTCTGTAGGAGCCCTGACACCACCACCTGGTGGGCAGCAGGCAAACACTTAGTGCCCTCCTGAATGTTGGATTCCCTAAGTGAGGGGCACCAGTGACACCCCCCTGCCTCAGCAGCTCTCTTGGGTCCTTGATGACTCCCTGGTTTGCCTCCTCCCTCTCTGATGGTTCCTGCTCTCTCCCCTGCCCCAACCCCAGTCTCCTTACTTGGGCCATCCTGTCTGTGGCTAAACATGTTGCCATACCCACCTGCCCAGTCCAGATCTCTCTCCTGAGATCAGTTTGTGCTGCCATTACTTCCTTTGATCTCCACCCACTGTTTCTATTAATAAAACCTGAGATCCAGATCTAACTCACATGGTGCTTGTGGTTGGCTGAACCCCACTGTCTGTTTCCCACATGAGCTGAGCTCAGGGGTCTACAAGTTGCTTCTAGTCACTTCCTCCCCAAGGTCTCCCTTACTCAGGAACCTACTGTGGTTCCCTCCTGCCTACTTCTCTGACTGAATAAATTCCTCGGCCCTCCCTCTGCTCCCGCCAGGCTTCACTATTAGCCTTCCTTCAAATTCACTTACAAACTTTTATCCATGGGATACCCTCCCCTGGGAATGCCCTTCCTACTCCTCTCCAATTCCCAATTCCAACCAGCCCTGCCTCTCAGATCCAAATAGCTGCTCCCCATAGAGTATCAGGACACAGGACAGGCAGCAAGATTGGGGGCCTGTCCAGGCACCATGGGGAGGAGTGGGGGTAGTGAATCTGGTCTCTGGGGCAGGAAGCTGTGGCAGGAAACTTGACAACACAGTTTGAGAAGCTCCTCCCCACAGGAGAAGCAGGTGCAGCCTGAGTAGCCAAAGTGGGGTTTATGCAGAAGCAAGGATGGGGAGTGGCTGGCTCCTGGAGACCTTAAGTCATGATTGGCGCCCTTAGATCTGAGGCCAAAGTGTCTCAGAGACAGGAGTGTTCCCTGTGCATCCTCAGCATTATCCCAACTTGCCCATCTCACTGCCAATAATGATCACAGTAATGACTACAGCTCTCAGAGGAGCAGGGCCAGTCTGCAGCCTGCTATGTGACCCTAGATTCAGGAAGGACCAGATGTTCCTGTCCATGGCTTTCCCAGTAGACGTGCCCACCGTGGGACTCCTCACCCGAGTCCTTCCTGGGCTGGCCCTCTCCAGCCACCCGCTGAGCTCATGAGCACCTTGTGAGTTCAGATCCTAACTTGGCCTTCTCCTAGTGTGCAGCTCCACCAAGAGACCATGGGACACCTGTCTTGTTCTCATAGCCTAGGCCTTGTGACAAGGAAGGAAAAAACCTTTGATCCTTGGTCAGACATATCTGCCTGAAATTTCACCACTCAAGCATCCTCTTTGAGTAAAGGTAGGGTTAAATTACATCTGTTCCAGAGATACTGACACCCCAAACATACTGCAGAAGAAAAAAGAATCAAGTAATCAAATCCATTTTGAAAAGCATCTTAGCATATTAAAAACTGATGTAGCCACTATGAAAAACAGTATGAAGATTCCTCAAAAAACTAAATATACAGCTACCACATGAAATTTCACTTCTGAGTATTTATCCAAAGGAAACAAAAATTCAAAGAGATATGTGCACCCCCATATTCATTGCAGCGTTATTTACAATAGCCAAAATATGGAAGCAACCTAGGTGTCTATCAATAGACAACTGGGTAAAGACCATGTGGCCCATATATATAATGGAATATTATTCAGCCATAATAAGAATGAAATCTTGTCATTTGTAACATGGATGAACCTTGACAGCATTATGCTAAGTGAAATAAATCATAAAGAGAAAGACAAATGCCATGTAATCTCACTTATATGTGGCATCTAAAAACAAAACAAATGAATGAATGAATGAATGAAGGCTCTGAAAAGATCAGCATGTAAGGTCGCTTTACAGCTTTGTTTAATCCCATAGCTATATAGCAGGGCCTTGAAGGTCTACTGTTCCACAACGTATTCTGAGCATCAAAAGCCCCAGTTAAATGCCCATAGTGAGGGGCCAGAGGGGAGACAGGCTACACAGGAAATTGATTCAACTGGACCTGCTAGGAGTGAGTTGGAGTGGCTCCAGCCAGGCCAGTAGGTTTCGCGTGCTCCCCTCAGCCAGATGCTAAAGTGTCCCCACCCAAGGCATTGCTGAAATGAGGGCCCAGCTCCTTACTGCCCATGCCTCATCTCACTGACCTCCAGTCCTCTGCCCAAGACCCCAGTGGCCCCCTGAAGCCACGTTTCCTGCTCCTTAGTCCGCAGGCCATGGCGGTGCCCCTATGCCCACCAACAGAGGCAGCACAGGCATTTGTCAGCTAGTAAGTTGCTACCTTGGTTACATTATAAGTCACAGGGACAGCAGTTAGCATGGTGCCCTGGATGGCGATAGGCTCCTTCATATCTTTTCTCTGATCAGGGCATTGGATTTGAATTATGGGACAAGCATGGTCCTGAGCAGTGAGTTAAGCTTGCCAGACCCAACTAAAGAACCAGCCACCAAGGTGCCCAACACTGGGGGACTGTGGAGATTCCACGAGCGATGGCTCACCGAGCACCAAGCACAAGACCTGGCCCACCCTCATGCATCCATGTCCTTTTCTGCTCTCAGCCCTCCAGGATCCCCACCTCACTCACTGTTAAAGCCCAAGTTTTCACGGTGGCCCTAGGCTTTGCACAGTTTGCCCTATCACCTCCTTGCACTCCCTTCCCACTAGCCACACGGGCCTCCTCATGTTACTTGTTCAGATCACTTGAACAAATCAGGCATGATCCAACCTCAGGACATTTGCACTGTTTGTTCCCTCTGCCTGAACACTTTCCCTAGTAACCCTCACTTTATTCGGGTCTCTGCCTAAATATCACCCCCTTCTCCAAGAGGCCATCTCTGAGCTTCCTCTCTAAAATTGCCTCCCCTTCTTTCACTATCGCTGACCCGGCCTTATTGTTCCTCACCAGTAAAAATGGGATATACGTACCAACGTGTTGACAGGCAATCTCTGACATATGTCAGCAAATTTTATGATGTATGTTATGATATGATAGAATGTAAGCACTGTGGGACTGGAGACCCTGTCTTGCTCCCCTGCCTATACCAGCGAGGTACAGAGTAGGTACCCAATAAATGCTGTGGTTGAGAGGTCACCAGGTACCTGTAAAGGTATGCAGCCCACTGTGATGGGTGGAGACACCTGGCAGCCTGGATAAGGATGAGGGGCCAGGGGGCCTTTCTTGGGAGTGGGGAGAATAGGGGGTCTAGAGACTTCTTCCACTACCAGTGGTGGAAGAGGAGAGGACTAACAGAAGCAAGCTTTGCACAGGCTGTTTCCTGTACCCAGAACAGTACCCACACCCTTCCCTTGGCCAGAGTCCCCTCAGTTGTCCCCTCCTCCCAGAAGTGTTCCTCCCCAGGCTAAGTCAGGCACCACCTCTGCCCTCCCAGAGCCCGTTCTCCCATGTCACAGCCACATAGGACCACTGTCTGTCTGCTCCTTGGTCTCTGACCAGGCTAAGCACCCCAAGGTAGAGCCTACAGCTGTCTTGTTCTCTTCTGTAGCCCCTGCTGCCTCCCAGTAAACATTTGTCACACAGCAAACAACAGCCTCTGTGCCAGGGACTTGACTGTACCTCTTTTGAACATTTTTCATTTAATCTAAACCTCACCTCAAGTCCATTCACTGCTAATCCCGTGTCCAGAATCACGCAGCTTGTAATGGCAGTCATGATTGGAACCTAGGTCCCTCTCACTCAGCAGCCAGAATCAACCACTGTAGTTCATTAAGGCAGCAGAATGCCCCGCTCCAGGTTGAGTGCCCAGGGGCTCCCCCATCCCCACAGACCCCAGGCTGACCTGGATATCACTGCACCCTGAGATACCTTCAACTATCAGGGCCCAGGTTGTTGCGGGAGAGGAGGGTCGAGGGTAGGTCCCCACATCCAGCAGACTCTCTGATTGTCTGTCAAGTAACAGGAGAAGGCCTTGTGACCAGTCTCCTACGCCCGCTTCCACTCCAACCTCTGCTGCCTTGTTTTAAAGGCTGTGTGACTGTGACAAGGACCTCTTTTCTTTCTCTCTCTCTCTGTCTGCATGTCAGACTCTGTAACTGTAAAAGGGAGATAGGAAAAGGCTTAGGGGATGAGTCGGGAGATCAGAGCCTGGTGGAGATATGGGGACAACATAGCCCTGTGCATTACAGGATGGTTAGCAGCATTTCCGACCTATAGCTACTAGATACTGGTAACACCCCCTGGGTCATGACCAAAAATATCCCCAAAGATTATCAAATGTCCCTGAGGGGCAGGGCGGAGGCTCTGTCTTAGCCCTATGCTGCAGGGAGGGGCAGGGAGTAGTCAGCATGGAGGGGTCTGGCTGCTACAGCCTTCAGGACGGTCTCAGGTATGAAGCCCAGAGCCTGAGACCACCCAGAGTAAAAATGACCATTAGAACTACAGTTGACACTGGGACTCCATGGGTTTAAAATGTGCAGGTCCAGTTTATGTAAATCTTTTACAATAACTGTATAGTCAGCCCTCCACATCCCCAGATTCAACCTGCCACGGATGGGAAACAGTATTTTTTGATTCCCAGGTGAGAATCTGCGGATGCATAGGGCTGACTGTAGCCCCATTTTACATCATTTTATCTAAGGATCTTGAGCCTCCACGGGGGTCCTAGAACCAATGCCCTGTGGATACAGAGCGACAACTGTAGTGTCAAAAATGATACAGCAGACACTCAGTTAACAAGCACCCATGGGGAATGGTAGATTCCGGATAAATGTAAGTAGACTCTCTGTTAATCGGAACTCAAGCAACTGGCACTCTCATGCAACTGGCAAAATCTCAAGCAACTGACAAAAAATGTTGCTGGTTGTTTGAGAGTGCTGGTTGCTTGAGTTCTGATTAACAAAGAGTCCACTGTACACAGAATTTTTATTGTGTGTGGAGTGAACAACCCTAATCCCCACATTGCTCAAGGGTCAACTACAGCAGTATGCTTATATAGCACCTACTATGTGCCAGGCACTCTAGACACAATCACTCACCTAATCCTTGCAAGAACCCTGTGAGTGAAGGATTTGTGAATTTGAGACCTGAAGCATGAGGAAGTAGAGTGTGCTTCACCTCTGTGCCCAGGGTCACACAGAACACACACTAAGTGGCAGAGCCAGGACTTGAATCTAGGTCTCCTGCTCCATAGTGTACATGCAAACACTGCCCAGTGTCGCTACTCGGGCTACATGCGTGGGGCTGGAGGACAGGGGAGAGAAGGGAGAAGACACTCTAGGTTGGCAGGAGAAGTGCCCTGGTAGGTGGCATCCAGGGACTTTCCACCCCAGGAGTTCCTGGCCCTAATCTCTCAGCCAAACTTAATTAAGCACCTACTGTGTGCTCACTGCCCTAGCTGAAACAAGAGTGACAAACATCACCTTGAGTTGTTCACACAAAGCCTTGATCCCTTCTGCCAAGACCCTTTCCAACCTGGGACAGCTTTTCCAATCTCTCACCCAGCAGTTAGGAGCCAAGCACCTACTAGGTGCCAATATTACATATGCATGTAATAGACGCATAAACTGAAGTTCAGAAAGGCCAAGCAACCTACCCACAACACATGGCAATTGAGCGGGATTCAAACCATTTGCTCTTTCGCCTCTCCGGGTCCCTCTTTAACTTGAGCTGTCCTACGAGAGGCTCGAGCCTGCCCTGGACCCCTCATGGGACTCATCAGTATTTTGTTATTCAAGTTCACAGCCCTGTTGAGCCACCTCATATTAATGGGACCTGAGGCCAGAGCACAGGTTAACTTTCTCTGGAGGTTTCTCTACCTTTTGGAACCAAGGATGCCACCCTGACAGGGCATAGCAGGAGGCTAAGGACTGAGCAGGCACCTCTGTGTCCCCAGGACACTTCTGCTCGGCTGGAGAAGTGGGGGCTGCTTCCTTCTCCAGCTGGACACCACCCGTCCCAGTCCAGCAACTCTCCTGGTCCTTCCCAATGGACTCTGAACCCTGTCCTCTTCCACCAGACCCAGGCCACCCCTGGAGACAGCGGCCAGCCACTGCTCCATCCATGAAGACTTACCTGGGGATGTGCAAATGGATATGCAGGCAAACGGGCCACCTGCAAGGTCTCTGGTCCCTAATGCCAACAGACAGCTGGTTCTAGATGAATAATGGGGGCCTAAGAAACCCACTTAGGTTTCTCTGCAGCCCCAGCCCCCAGCCTGAGGCCTCCACTGGTTAGCCACTCCCTCTCATACCCAGGCAAGGTCCTGTCCCACTGGGGTTTCTTACTGGGGGGGATTTTGTTCACCCTCTGCCAGCTGCCCCGGAGTCCCATGGGGTGGCCGTGCTGGCAGGACAGAGGCAGAAGGCCAAAGGATGGCCACTCACCCAGACGCAGCAGCAGCAGCGTGAAGGCCCAAGCCAGGCAGGGCCCTGGGCCGGAAGGCCTCGTGTGCTCTCAGCAGCGGGTTTTTCTGACTCTCAACCTATTTCCTTGATGCGAAGACAGGAAAGGGGGCTGTGTTTGAAGTTTATGTATAAGTCACAAAGTGCTGTGTTCAAGGAAAATCACAGGCCACATGCTCTGGGGAGGGCAGAGGACATTTCCGGTACCCAGCAGTGCCTGCGTCAGCAGTGGGGGAACTGAGGCTAGCTGCAGCAGGGGTCATGCAAGAATAATGATTCCAACAGCACCCCCAAACCTCAGGAGCGGGGAGGGGGAGCTGTGTGTGCCGGAATTTGCGGGGGTGGGGGGGTTGAGACAGTGGCAGCAGGAGGGGGATGCCCAGGACTCACTGGAAACTCGAATACCCCTGCTTTCCCTTCCCAAGAGGGCATGGACATAAGCCACCCCCCGGCTGAATTGTCTATAAGAGTGATTCGTTATTTGTTCCACTGGCAGGTTAAAGCTAGAGAGAAGAGAAATGCACGAAATAGCTCCATATCTCAAAGGTTCCAAGAACCTTCTGTGTGCCAGGCATCAGGAGAGCAGCAACAGCGACAGCCCTGTCCCTGCCCTTCAATGGCCTCAGGCTAGAGGATGAGGCAGCTGAGTCACCAGGGAGAGAGGGCAGGGATGGCTGAACCCTGGGCACTGTGTGTCCCCAGAACAGCCTGCAGTGGGGGTGGGGGGTGGGGTGTCAGGAAAGGATTCTGAGAAGGATCGGTCATATCAAGGCACGAAGACAGAGTGTCCCCACTGCCCACCCAGTCCCAGCCCAGCCCCACCTTGGACTTTCCCCTCACACTACACCTGGCTGATCACCATCTCCTGTTCCCCCCACAACCGCTTCCTCATCCTCTTTCCCTCCCTTCCCCACACTCGCCCACCTCACGATGGCCCCCCTGCACCCTCTGACCAGGCGGTGCACCTCAGCAGCCCGCAAAGCTGCTCTGCTGCACGGCCAGCTACTGCACTCGAAGTCCACTCCACCCCATCTCTCCCTCTGGTGCCCCAAGGCCTCTGGGGGCTCTCTCACCCCCACTTCCTTGCCCGCTGAGACCTACCTGTGGGATCTCGGGGACCTATGTGGGGCTGTCCGTGGCCCACGGCAGAGATCCCAACAACCTTTCTCCTCTCGGTCCTGGTGCCCTGGGGGAGGTGGGCTCAGCTCCTCAACCTGCTGGCTGTTTCCTCTATGCCGCACCCCGGTCTCCTCCCTGTGGGCCCTCGGGGATCTCTACTATCCCCCAGTTCCCTGAACCTCCCTCTCCCTCCTCAGGAAATCTTTCTTCTGGGCCCCAGACTGGGATACTTTTCTCCTACATCGATTCCCCTCTTCCCTCACAGCCATCCTGAAACTCGGGATGCAGGAAAAAAGATCTCTTCATTTCCACACTGGACCCCCCTTTCCTGGGGTCATGAGAGAAGAATGCCCGCAGTTGAGGAGAGGACAAGTCACAGCATCAGAACCCCACACGCTGAAGCAGTGACAGCAGCAGCACTGACCCAGCACAACACTGTAAGCAGCTCACAATTGCATCCATTTTCCAGGTAAGGTAAGTGAAGCCCAGAGAGGTTAATTCACAGACACCAAGTGGCCAAATGGGATTGGAGTGGGGGTTCTGGCCCCACAGCCCACCTTTGGACACAGGGGGAAAAACCGTTTATTGCAAACTAGCAATAAGTGTGGAAGGAGAGCAGCTCCACGTGGCGGCTTCCAATCAGGGGTCTTCAGGCCTGAGAAGCAGACTCCCAGCCTCTGCGAGACACCCCCCTTCCGGTCCCAGAGGCCGCCTCCTGAAACTACATGCTGAGATGGGCCTGCAGATAAGGCCTCCTGTTCTGCCCAAGCGCAGATAGATAGGTGGATGTGTCACTTGAACGTTCAGAGGTAACAGAGAACGGGATGGAAATGTGGGCTGGGAAAGTTCTGGTGCATTTGCCTCACTCCAGGCGTGCGAAGAACCTCGGAAGGAACTGATTGCTCACTCTAATGCCCCCA
Organism: Lyroderma lyra; assembly: GCA_004026885.1. Lineage (NCBI taxonomy): Eukaryota > Metazoa > Chordata > Mammalia > Chiroptera > Megadermatidae > Lyroderma > Lyroderma lyra. Next base: position 20,112 of record PVJL010016290.1, read on the forward strand.
GGCCTCTGCCCACACTGTTCTCCTCGCCTGAACTCTCTCCCTGCACCCCTTCTCCTGCCTGACTCCTCCTGCTCCAGGTCTCTGGTTATGTACAGGTGGCTTCCTCCAGGACACCTTTCCAGCCTCTAACTGGGCGGGGTGGAGCTTTGTGTCCGTTTCACCAGACCTTTGCGCAGTTTCACCTGACTGCTCTGTGCCTTCGTTCCCTCATTTAGGAAATGGTACAGAGGCCTTGTGAAAAGTAAAACAGACGTAATAGCACATGCACTATTACTGCCATCATCATGGTCGTCATCATCTCTAGAATTTCCCACTTTTTGCAATGTTCTAGTTAGTGACTGCACGTCCAAGGGCAGCAACGGAACTCCCTGCGCCCCCCACGGGCAGCTCTCTAGTACTGCATCCTTTTTTTTTTTTTTTATGGTATGTTTTTAATAATGTGTCATTCTGTAATTATACTTAATTTTATTTTTTTTCTTCTTAATTCATTTTTATTGTTAGACTTATTGGGGTGACATCTGTTAGCAAGGATTACATAGGTTTCAGGCATACAATTCTACAGTGCACTGTCAACTTGATGTATAATCAGTTCACCACCTAATGTGACTTCTTCCATCACCTTATATTTAGCTTCCCCCCTCCTCTCCCACTCCCTCCCCTTTCTCCCCTCCCTAACCCACTCGTCCCCAAATAAACATTCAACTATTGATTGTGTCCATTGGTTGTTTGTTTGTTTCTTCATTTTTTTTTCTTTGCTTTCAGTTTTATATTCCGCATATAAGTGAAGTCATACAGTTCTTTGTTTTTTCTGTCTGGCTTATTTCACTTAGCATGATGAGCTCCAGGTCCATCCATTTTGTTGCAAATGGCAATATTTCATCTTTTCTTACAGCTGAGTAACATTCCATTGTGTATATGTACCACAGCTTCTTTATCCAGTCATCTGTCGCAGGGCACTTTGGTTGTTTCCATGTTTCCGCCACTGTGAACAGCGCTGCGATGAACACTGGGGTACATAAGTCTTAGAGGACAAAGGTTTTCAGGTTTTTTGGGTAGATCCCCAGAAGGGGGATTGCTGGGTCATATGGTAGCTCCATTCCCAATTTTCTGAGGAACCCTCCACACCACCTTCCACAGTGGTTGTACCAGTTTGCACTCCCACCAGCAGTGTACCAGAGTTCCTTTCTCTCCACATCCTCTCCAGCACTTGTTATTCCTTGTCTTGTTGATAACAGCCATTCTCACAGGTGTGAGGTGGTATCTCATTGTGGTTTTGATTTGCATTTCCCTGATAGCTAATGAGGATGAGCATTTTTTCATATGTCT